>JBAJFG010000643.1:3000000-3212299 GCA_037903475.1 Ancylostoma caninum
ATATGAATGCGGAAATTAGATAATCCGATGACTAAGTGTCTGGAGGGAGCATTTACTGATTTCCTAGAGGAGTCGTGTTCTTTGAGGTGCAGTGGACTTGTCATAGGCTATCGTTATTCCATGGCGGTTTCTGAAGGCTATTTCATAGCTATTACATAAAATTCCTCAAGGATTTGGTTGCGAGACCCTAATATTGTCCAGATAACTGGCACTAGCGTATTTTCAATGGGTTAGCCAACGAGAAAACACCTGCAAAAAGATGATACAACAAAAAAAAAGTGACTGGCCACAAATTAAGACCTCCGGGCGGAAAGAAACTAAACTTGGTCGTTGTTCTCAAGCGAAAATGAGGTGGCTAGCGCTGCCGAGGCGAGCCGGAACCCAACAGTTAGCTGGGTGACTGCAGTTAACTTCCTTTGTAGTCGTCGTCGCCTTGGCTTTGTGCAGATGCTGACGCGTGAAAATGAACGAATCAGCAGGCAAAAGTGGCAATAAAGCGATGGACGAACACAGGCGCACTAACGTCGGCGGCTCAGTTGGCACTTCCGATTAGTTCGGACGCTGACGAGGGCGGAAGCCTGTGCAGGTCACAATTTGTGGGTCTGGAGAAAATCAAATAAAAGAAAAAGAGCGACATTCGCACCTTCACTGCCAGGATCAGTGAGGTTGCTCTCAGTTGGATGATTCCTTACTTACATACATATCTTAGCAGTCAATGTTTTAGTGGAGCTAATCGTAAGTTTAGAGAGTGAATATGGGGTATAACATCCTAGAACTCTACGTACGATTTTACGCAAGGTTGGGTTAGATAATCTATTCATTGAAAACTTGTATGATTTGATTGTCATATCTGACATTGTTGAACTTTACCACGACAATTCTAGAGCTAAAAATGAGCGTAATGAACTAGGGATTAGAGATTTGGACAAGGGTAAATATCCGAATTTCGCACTAATCCGGTTTCGGGGCTTGAACTAGACCGGAAATTTGGTCTCTTCCAAAAAGGACTGGTACAAGTTTACAGACATAAAAGATAAGGACCACTGAAAGTTGATGATGATGCTATTTGTATCTGGATGCTTTCCTTCTGTGGGCGTTTACACGGTTTTCGTTAGAGCAAGTAATCTGCGCCTTACTTCTAGTATGAGCGGGAAGTGTACGACACTTTTGAAGACATATTTTTTAATAATTAGGTCTATTTCTTTTCATGCTGTCAAAAAAGGAGTGATAAATAGATGCACGAATAAATGCAGTGGTATCCCAGGTGCAAATTTTCGCATAGAAATCGAGAAAATAGATATTTTGAGAAGAAATCGTTACTTTTCTATAGAATCCGATTTGAAAATTTCGGAAACCAGAAAATTTCTGAGTATTATTCTGTTGCTACTCGGAGTTTCTTGATTTCTATGGAATTTTTTCAGTACGGAAAATCGTGATTGAGCAAGCTGCACTATTACCACAGTAATAGACACATAGTAACCTTGATAATGTCATACTGCAAGAACACTTGAAACTGAAGATGTTTTCCCGGGATGTAATTTCCCGTTCAGCTTATCCTCAGACCTAGCCCTATCAAATTACATCCTGTTTACACACTTGAAAACCTTCTGCTCGGAACACATTCGCCCGTATCCTGTTCGGAAAGGGTGCCTTGTTCCAGTCAAAGCACCCGTGATGGAATCAAGAACACCAGTAGCAAATAAAGCTAACAATAAGTTGGTTGGAAACAATGGCGAACATATCATCGACCTATCTCTGCTTGTTTATTTATACACCGAAAAGATAGAATTGTGATCAAAAACGATATAATAAATACTAAGAGGCATCCAGGAGCAAATGTCATGACACTGCTTCCAAAGCAAATAATTACGATATATATATATATATATATATATATATATATATATATATACGTAAATTACTTAGGATCATTTTAGTTTTCGTTTCGTGCACTATCCTTACACGAAAACTACTCAGTGTAATAAGTTTCTTCCTGCACTCATCAGTAAGGTAGAAGAAACGGAGAAACTTCTTGAATGTGTAAATTGTTAAATTATATTTCTGTATAAAATTAGAATTATAGTCATGCAAATTGTGAGAATAGATTTTACTGTAGAAAACGTGACAACTTTCATTAGATGCCAAAGTGTGTATTAACATTTATGTAAAATAGATAGTACTAAAACTGCAAAGGAAACAGAACTAATGGGTAACTGGTTTGAGTAACGAGAGGAATTACAGTCGATTTCAAAAAGCTCGCTGATTCGAAGAACTGAATGAAGCGGCAGAACAAGTGTACACGACGCGTTATCGTGAGAACCTCAGTAATAATTTATCAATTCGTACGAGAAGCAAACCACAGCATCGTATTGAGGCATAGATCTCAGATTCTAAAGGTAGTCTATGTCTAGAATGTTTGAAATCGGCAAGAAAACAACGTTGATGTTAAACTCAAATACTACAAAAAGCTTAATATAGAGGGTCTTCCGCGTAGGTTTTGCTGTTTTTTTTTCAAAATCATATAATTTTCTCAGAATACAGTTCTGAATCTGTCTATTATAGCACATTGCTAGATAAAGGCACGTTCTCCTGTGTAGTGAAAATGTTATAATAGTAATCAAATACAAACCTATATTTTAGCAATGTAAAAATGACCAAGCCTTGATGGCGAAGGTGATGAGGAGAAGAAGAGAACAGTGGTCATCAAAAGTTTAGCTGATAAATGAGAAAACGTTGAAAAGGAGAAAAAGACGATAGTATGTGAAATTTCCGGTTTGTTCTTTGGTCGAAGAAGACTTGGGGCAAACATAGATTAGAATATTTGCCATCTCTTTTGCCCTCTTTAAGCTTTTGGAACCCATATTTACCTAGCATAAAAAGTGAGATATTCATACGGGTCAAACCAATTACGACTACAAAAGGTCAATGAAGAGTCACAAGGGTGCTTGGCACTAGCGATCTAACTGACCATCCTGACTGTGTTGGCCTCTTTAGAAAAAAAAACCACATGTGGATGTTGGCGTGGTCCCATGGAAAATACTTGAAATAGACGCGAAAATGCGTGTGTTTCGGGCTATGTTGTAGGGAAAGACGCGAAAATGCGTGTGTTTCGGGCTATGTTGTAGGGAATCCAACCTGATCCTCATAAAAATGTGAATTTACACTGAAAATGAATAACTTGTGGAAGAAAAACTTTAGTTTGGGTATTGTCAGAAAAACACGCCGGTGAGTCATTAGATTTAGTGGCGTGGTACTTCCATATTTACTGCTCTTCTCAGAGAATTTCTTAGACGAAAAGGTCGCATGTACCGTCTCAACGGAGCGAGGAAGAACTCATTAGCGCTTTTCCCCAAAGAACGCTGAAAATGGTTTCTTCTGCGGTTTTTAGCTACATCTTCTGCTTAGTAGAGGAAGTGAGGGACTAGCTCTAGGCTTAGGCAGTTCGCCTGCGAACGGTCAACATTTTTGGGATTCCAACCTTAAATGCTTATCTGAGGTCCTTGCTGGAGACTTTGTCATGAATAGTATTGTTTTATTACACTTTCTATCCATTCCCATTTTCTTCTACTTGTTCTTTGAAAAAGAATTTGCAACCGCCTGCTTTCTTTCAACTGCCTTTATATCACGAGGTGAATCTATATGGATGAGAATCAGTAAATCAGTAAACGTTGAAACCATCGCGAATTTGCTTTGACCCTAGTTGAGAGAATCCTATCCAACAAGATTCTACCTCTTGTTAAAGGGCAATTAGTCTTATTAATCCGATTCTGATCAAGCCACTGTTACCCACGGTAATTTGTTATTTTATCACAGTAATAAATGAACAATGAAACGAGTAAGAACTCATGTGGCAGCTAAAAAGACCAGTACAAGGCTAGTAAAAAGAGAATAGTGAGTCAAATGCAATCAAGATGGAAAGGGAAAGCATTGCTTGTGGCTAAGGCGAATCTTGATAATGCCACCACTAATGTCCCTAATGGAGGATTATGAACATTTAATATTGGAAAAAACTCAAGATTTCAAGGAATGATCCCAGGTTGCGTGGGAAACGCCATTTTGTCGCCAAGGTGGAGGGAAACCAGAAATGTGATTACGATGTGATCAGAAAAAAGATCATAGAGAGAGATAGTGGCAAAATCGCAAGACAAAAACCAGGAAGGAGACGATGGCAAGGAGGAATCGGTGGAGGAAGGACATCGAATAAAAGGTTACCATGGGTAAAGATATCAAAGACTGTCCCGAAGCCATCGCTCCCGTCTATAGGAAGACCTGATACCGTACGCATGATCGTGCCGAGTGCGGCTGTGATCTAGATTTGACCACATTCGCTCAATCGGCAATCGATGAGTTTGGCTCGGGGCAGCCTGTTTTTTGCTGTAACCCTTCCGCTTACGCTCCCTTCCTCATCTCTTCCTTCCTACTTGATAATCACTCTACTCTCTATTATTGCTGTGTCGAGCTTGAGAAAAATGTACGGGACGTTATGCTCACGACAGGAAGACCGCCGACCCGATGGTCAGACTTCTTCACGAAGTCCTTCAAGGATAGATACGATGCTCTTCGTGTCCCTCGAACGGGTAGAATCCATTGGACAACTCTGGCTCGCGAGAGGGACAAATGAAAGGATTGCTGGCGCCCGCCCGGTATACCCGAGGATCAACGGGAATCAAGGTGATCAAGGTGAATCATTCTACTGCCTTTATTAACCATGATTTCTATTACGTAATGATCTTTGTTCTTACGTATTACTTTTGAGACCAGAGAGCTCTGGTCCCTCGTTAATGTAACACATTAGGCTCGGGCCTTATTACATATTGGATTGATCGACATTTAACATTTTCGTCACCTCATCTTAAAGGCAAGGTCCGGTCAAGATCTAACCCACCCAAGTTTTTTGCTTTCAAACCATATTTGTAGCACGTATCCTAAGTTTGAAACCTCGATATACGCTGTATCGCGGGACATGGGACAAAACGTCCAAGAATTACGGCACCCGTGGGAAAACGCGCTCCGACCTACAACTGCGCGTGTGCGTACTGAAGAAAGATGGACGCTCAGATACATAAAACTTGAAGAACGCTTCGTAAAGCCTTCCCCACCCCATTACACGGACCACCATTCCTTTGAATATGAATTTTTCCTACGACGCAACTGTAGACAGCATGTAGGGCGCGCCGTATAACGTCATTTGAAAGCACGGACGCCGCAAACCCGAAAACGCCGAACAGAAATTGGCCGATGGGAAGCGTTCGTTGACCTTTTCACCAACTCCTCTATAGTTTTCGTCCAAGGCGTCCCCGTTGGCAACGAATCCAATAGAAATTCGCGAGATGGAATTCTGCCCGGACCTTGCTTTTAATGTCTTGTCTTGTTCGCAGCACTTAATACCATTTTGTTAGACCAAATGAATTTTTACTGGCTTCGAGTCAGCCCCTTCTCACTAGTGGTCTCATCAAAAATTATTTTGCACACTTTTTTTTTAACTTTTGCTCCTACTACTCCTAAATGAATAACAATGATATGACCTGCAAACGACCATTGATCGAATTACTCTTCAAACAGTATAGTTTTCAATCGATTATCATAGCCAAACATTAGCATGGGTCGTATAGATCTCTTTCTCAGGAGTCTCTTAGACCTTGCCATCAAAATTGCACTCATTTCAGTTGCTCAGGGGAGAGCGCGGAACAGTTGCAGTTGCTGGGTGCAAACAATGGCACACGTAACCCTGTGATGAACGTTCGGAAATTTGGTGTCCAGAGCCGTGGACAGCTGGAGTGCGCACTTTCTTCATGATCTATTTCCCTCTGCAGCATGAAAAACCCATCCAAAAAGGTTCCCAGAGCGAATCAGGAGCATGAACCTTGGATGGAACGATTATCTACTCATGGTCTGTGAGGTATGATGTAGCATGTATTTATATATACTTCTATATGTATATGGCCGTCTGTATGTATACATTAATAATTTTCAAATGTAATTGTACAAATACCTATAAAAGCACAACTACAAGTATCCTTCACCTCACTGATGAATGCAGGAGGAAACTTAGGGCATAATTTAGTCTGCTTATGAAAAATAGTGCATGAAACGAAAACTGTGATAAAAATTAACATATAGACCTACAAAATTAAATTATAATCACGACATCATCCTACCGTAGAGAGGCCCTGCAAGGCGAAATTGTTGAAGTCACGTTGAGAATAAATTACAGAGAACAGAATAACAGTTCCATTACTACAACTCCATTACTTGTTAGGATTATTTACGAATAGTCTGGATACGAAATGTTACAGGTCTGGCGGAAGCAAAAGCTCAAACATGAAGTTACGGAACAGAAGTCTGCAATATTAATCGTCTGGCGGAGAAGACGTAGATGTGTCACCAACGGTAGCAAGAAATTACCTTGCAAGGAATGGAATGCGAAGATGTAGTCGTAGAAGGACATACTGGTTAGGTATCTCAGAGGATGAATAAATTATATTATTTTAAATGAGCGAAAATATGGGCCCCGTCTGCGTGATCGGACATCTTCTGATACCTGGAACGCCTTCGCAGCATTGAGAATCCAGAATATCTATTCCAGAGGATTCGGAGATTTTGCGGCTATGCAAAGAGAAATATACCGGATAATTTGAAGTCAAATTCAGCCCCTGCCGACAATTATATTCGGAACAACTTGAGCCACTGCTCAAGCAGATGTCATTTTTAGTAAATGCACTCTCTAGGACAACAAATATCCGACATGTTCTGTCGAAAAAGGATCTAATTGGCGATTAGAGCCTCTCAATTCCGAGCAAGCGGGGCGTTCTGACGTGCATAGCGTTCGCTAATCTTCAGAAGAACAGCACGGCGGAAATCCTAGCTCTAGTTTCTTATGCACGCAAAAAGGAGGCCAATAACTTCCGGGGAATTTCTCCAGCAACTGCAGAGATTTGCGGGGACAGTGAAATCTTTCCGATGAAATGTTTATTCCGGAAAGAAAAATTCTAAATACCAATGATTTCTTAGTAAGAAAACGGGGATGTGTTGAGAGCGTCAATGAGTTTTTTCTGACCCGTGGAGAAATCCTGCTTTTTGAACAATTCCAACTCTTCAACGAAGATACATATTTATTGGTAATTGAGAAAATATGTAGACGAGGGAGCACTCAAAATTAACCTTCCAGGTGCCCGGCAACGGTTTCGTTCAGAAGTACAGGAATCATACGGGTAATCGAGCGGAAATCACTCGACATTTGGAAAAAAACAATCTAAAATAGTTTTCCTGTAATTTGCACGCATGTAAGCCATGTCTCTCTGTGATTTAAAAAAAGCACGATTCATGAGAGTTGCCCACTATCAAAGCAAATTTAAAAGAAAAAAAAAAACCACTTCATGCACTATCACCAGGGTTTCACAAGACGGAAACTGGATATTTTTCTCCACTTTTTTCCTTTTTTTTTTCGGAGAATTTGCCAGAACACTCATAGACGTTAAAAAATGGATATTTACTAGATATAAAAAGTGAGTAAACCATAGATTAACAGTCCAGCTATCGATTCTGATAAGTCACCATCACTTATCCCAAAATAACTACCCGAATTTTCCACGGTTTTCCACTAGGGTTCGGGGGTAAATAAGGAGGAAAATAAATAAAAAAGAAGAAGAGTCTATGGAGAGGAAGGTAAGTGAAAAAAGAAGAAAAGGCGGTGTAGTCGCCTCAGCTCTAGGATTATTGTCATGACTAGAAATGGAAAGGCACAGAAGAATATTAAATCAAATGCAACAAAAAATACTTTCATTTAGACTACCTTGCCTGGACCTATTTTTTCCCAGAACTATCCTGAATTTTTTTATTCTACCACACATAGAGATTGAATAGAGAAGCCCACTGCTAGCTGGGATTTTCCCATGAGATCATAGCTTCAAGCCATAAGACAATCGCCTTAGCTCCGCGAAGTTTTTTTACCCTAATCCCCACGAGGCAGCAATGAGGAAAACCCTGCTCATGCTCCATAACTTCTCTAACGACATGAAGGGCTGGATTAATAAATCCAATACGTCGGTGAAAAAAGCTCTTAGCTGGATAACCAGAACAATCCCATGGTAAAGGAAATGTGTTCCTGGGTCCAGGAAGTGGAGGGGGGGTTCTCTTCTCGTTTAACGTCTTTATAATGGAAATTGCTCAGAAGGAAAAGGCAGATTTTTAACCGAAGATTAATTTTAAAAAGACCATAGAAGGAAGCAAGACAGCGATTTGTTCAAGGAAGCAAATATTAAAAATAATTATTGGATTGAAAATTGGGTTGAATAAGTGGAAGCGAAAATTAGCAATAGTCTTACGTAAAATTGTAGGAGTTTTTTTTCTCAGATTTTGGTGAGCCGAAGGGCGGGGAGGGAAGAAGGCATTTTGTATAACAAGCTGAGATTTACAAGATTTTTTTAACAGTATATATTCAAACTATTTTTTGAACAAAAATGAAGACCAGATATGCAAATGAATACCAGACAGTTTAATGGGAAGGGCCTTGTTTACGGAAGTAAATACGGCCACTTTTTCCATTTCTCCTTGGTCTACTGAACCCGTCAAACGCATGCTTTACCAGCATGAGACGAACTCGATCCGTTTGGTCAACAGGGCCTGGGTGCACCATTGAAATTACCCAGGGTAAGCGTGTTGGCGCTCTCGTCAACAGTTAACAAATTTCTGTGTTGTTAACACGTTTACCCTGGGTAATCTCAAATACACACGCGGCCTCAGAATTCGTGCAAAGAGATCTAAATAAGTATAGATGAACGAATGAACATGAAATCAACGGAACGAAGCCTTAAAAGGGAAAAGCCTAAAAAGGCAAAAATAAGCCTTTGAGAAGAACACCTTTGAGAAGAAGATATGAGTCTCATTCGACAGACAGCAGAAAGTAATCTATGAGCTTTCAAACCAGGAAGTGTTCATTAACAGCTCCCTATTGAATGTAGGAAAGCTACGTAGTTGGTGCTTCTATGACGTCCCATTCTGCGCTTGCTGTGTTTTGTTGGCCGCTCAACACGCTTCAGTGGACGAATGCGGAAAACATGACTAAAAGCCAGAAAAAGCGACAGATGCCTTTTTCGATGGCACGCCTTATTGGCACGTATCACTAAATGTCTTTTCTGGATGAGTACTGGGATTTCCGAAGCAGCTGTTTAGAAATTACATAAAATGCGAAGGAAATTCCGGAACAGGAGGGAGGTGGCAGAGATATGATCATGAAAAGATACGTAATTAACTAAATTATTAGAAACTCTGCAGTCAATAACGTCTGTAAAGCTTTGCTATTTCCCATAAGGTTCCACAAATTATCACGTACGATTAAATTCTAATAGAGAGGGACGCAAAGCCATTTTCGTAGAAAAATCGCATATCGGGAAATAATGCTGTCCCTGGCTGGAAACCTGTGGCTTCCTTAATTGAGCCTATATAGAAACCCCAAAGGAGCTAAAAATGCCTGGGAAACAACGAAAGCTGTGAACACGTCCTAAGAAACAGAGAAGAAGGGATTCACTTCCGGAAAGGAGAGGAAATGTTAGGCTCGCCATAAGGATTTGTTTATATTAATGTCAAAGCGTTCAGTCAAGTTCCGAGAACAAATGAAGGACATCTGGGAAGGGGATTGTATGATGAGCACCCTCAGACAAACCCTCGGTAGGACCGCAGCGGAAAAGAATTCCGATCATGTCGTTAGGAAGCGAGCTTATGCATAACAACTCGTACGGAAGTCTTTATTGTGTCTCACTAATTTTTACTCGGCGTACGTACGTCTGACTGGTTACTGGACCCTGACCGAACAACATTAAAGTATTGAAACGACTTATTAAATAACTTTATGGTAAATCTAAAATTACCACTGCGGTCAAGATGTATGAAATAAAGAAAATGTTACTGATATGTTTAGAAAACATTATACTATGCACATAGTAAAACCCAGAAAAAAAACTTGCTCAGGTGTTTACAGGGTGGGGATCGCTTTTTCCACATACTAAATAGAGTCCACATACTAAATAAGTAGCTGTCATCTGTCTTTTGTGATAATACGATTGCTAGTGGCTTCTGTAAATAGCGTGACAATTTTGGTTCACAACCTGGGACTCCTTCAGAAGTTACAGGGAGATTTCCTCATAGCACTGTCATCCCTGACCTCAGCGGTTGTACACCCCATGTTACTGAATTTGCTGCCGTGATTTCTCTGACAACAGTAGGGAATATTGTTGCGCAACTAAGAGAGAGAGGCTATGCTGCTCCACTCCAGAAACCAATCAGATCTCGATCCATTTGCATCTAACGTTGATGTGGCATCACCGAGAAGAGTATCACCAATGACAATTCGATCAGATTGAATTGCGGAGCTACCAACTCGAATATCTCTACAGACACTGTTTAGAAGATCGCGAAACTTTACCTGGGACTGCACAGCTACTGATTGTTTTGAGGCAGCCCGCTGTCAGTTTGGGTGAGAAGGGAACTTTCGAGTTTAGCAAAAAAAAATTTCAGAAAAAATTTTCGTGGCCGCATCCTCAACCTTGTCTTTACAGACGAAAACGTTTTTGCTGCTAGAGTGTGGGAAATCCGTTGGAGTCAACACAACTGTTGTTTTTGTATCAAAGTACAGTGAAGAAGTGGATGGTGAGCGGAGGAGCGCTGCTTCTTCAATGTGCTGTGGTTGGAGATGAGTTGATGAGATGAGTCAGTAAGGTCTTTTTCGCTATTTTCAGTGATAAAATTGGCAAAATTTCACTTCGCTCCTCATTAGAAAGCCATATTACAATACGTACTCCTTCCACGGATCAGGAGACACAGCTTCATACATTGATTCACCCCGTGATAAGATATGACCATGGTCACAAGATCTACTTTGGTTTTCCGTGACCCCGATTTGCTCAATTAGCTAAGCTAAGATATATGCTCTTTCTACCCGTCGATCTCAACACGCAGTGTTACTTTGTTTGAAGTTTCTTTGAGGCCAAGGTGTCCGCTACTTGCCACGGAAGCGTGAACTGCCTCAGAGCGGCATTCGAGACAGAGTAGAGCAAAATCGACGTAAACCTCTCGCGGCCAACTGAAGTCTTACTTGAGGAGCGACTGAGGGTCTGCGCTAAGCCCGAAGCAGACGATTTCGAGCAGCACAACACATGATGATGGATAATGCTTGGCTGAAACAAACAATAGATATGTCATCCCGACATGTTACGTTTTCAGAGAGGGTGGTTAGAAAATTGAAAATTGATCGATCCATACCTAACAGCCACCCTATAGTTTTGGTCTCTCCAGATTGCATCAATAAAAACCAACAGCGAAAACAAGAATAGTTTGAACAATATTAGCTAATCAGCGCAAAGTAACAAATTAAACTTTAAAACGTCAACCTGTGCCTTCTGAACAGAACCCTTCTCACCCCTCCGCTCATCCGTCCATCCAAGGTCGCGAGGTGTTATTCGCACAAGATTGTCCAGATTATTTCATAAAATAGGCAAAAAATGTGAAAAGCTTTTTTTTTTATTTTTTTCAAAATTTTGCTAATTTGGACACTTATTTCTTGGAAGTGCAATTGAAGGTTACTTTTTAATGGCTTCTCTCCCAAATCAGGGCGTTTCCAACGTTCAAAATGCTAGGATGAAAGCTTCTCTTCTTACGCTCTTCTCCCCTGCCTTCTGCATTCATCACCACAATTGGTTCACAGTATAGTACAAAAATAAAAAATTCTCTAGGATTCCCGATTGAAACATGATTAATTTTAGCTCATTATTGTTAGGCGTAAATGCGTTAAAAACTACGTTTCAAAGCAAACCACTGGCCAATACTCTCTGATCTCTTGCCAAAGTCCTTCTCTTTCCTTTCCTTGCGCTTCTCCATCAGCAACACTAATTTTCTGGACCTCACACCGGAGTTTTCATATGCTTTTGTAGTTCTGCAACGATGCGTCCATAAAGCATTCGAAGTATTACATGATTCAAACAGCTGATTCATTTGCTTCGGCGCTTCTATTGTCTTCCATAGCTTTTCTCCCTATGCGCGCATGTCTCTTTTTTTGTCTTCAAAGCCTCTAGAGCCTTCTAGAGCTTTCTTTAGAGTTCCTAAAGCTACATACATAAATAGTTGTACAAGTGCATATCTCTCTTGTGACAATTGACGAAGTAGGGGGGGGGGACACCAAGGACATCTTAATCTCTTCTTCTGGTCTTCCATGAATGTTCTTCGCCCACTTAATGTGAAAAAAAACGTTGTTTTCAAAGCATATAAGAGGATTTGTCATCCTGGTTCAGTTTAATAACCACCGGCCTGCGTCATCCCAGTGAAATGCTGATCCTGACACGCACGCATGAAAAAAATCTTAGTAGTCCTCTGTCTCTTTAAACCATAAGTACATACACGGTGCGTGTCGGAATATGTTACAATCAGCGCGCAAGCGGTAGAGGGAATCCAATATGAATAAAGATGACAGGAACTACACTTTCATGCTATATATTCTTTTTCTTTTCCTTCAGAAATGCTTCTTTCTGTTTACATTTCCTTCTATTTTTCGAATTATCCAGGATCCAACGCCTTTTAAGGGTGACTCAATCCGAAAATCATCTGCACCTATGCGTCATGTAAGCGAATTGTCGCAGTATGTGGACAACTATCTGGACAAGGTATTGAGACCATTTAATCCATTAAAGCTCTCATGTATATCCAGAATCTGGAAGAGGCAACTCTTGGCACCATCGAAGTTCTTATATCACTTGGGATTCCATTTATAGACATTCGGGGGAGGGGAGGAGAGGGGAAAGAACCTACAATGTGGTTCGAGGAGAAGCTTTGCATATCTGCCTGAAGTCTCTAGAAAAAATTTTTCCAGCATTTCCTCTAGGATTTGCCGATCTGGAAGCTTTTTTTAGTGCCTCGCTTTTCTAGGATTTCTACCTCATGAGTTTAACCTAGAACTATTTCCTGGAAACTCCTAATAAGAGGCAAAAGAGGCATCGTTACGAGCCTACTACGAAGAACAATATTTGCTGTTTTGCTGCCTCTTTCTTGGAAGCGACGCACGCAATGATGGACAACGGGAGGTACTCTAAGCAGCCATTTACAAAGCAGACACGCAGTTAGCAAGATGAGAATCTGTGAGCTTTTCCAGAAAAAGGGCAGTATTTATTTGCTCGACACCTAGTCAGGAGGCAAAGTGTCACTTTCTGAGGGAAATTCAACAAAAGATATTTACGAGAAAAAGAAGTTACGGTAGAGTTTCCGAGAGCCTAATTTCAAAAAAGTTAGATTTACCCTCAATTGGTGTTGATTTCAGAATGTTCCAGAATCTCTGTGGGCCTCCTACAGCCCAAGATTGTTTTATTTTTTGAGTAACCAATAAATTTATTGCGGATTATTTGGCTCATACCTAACAAAGGCATTTTGGTGGTAATGCTAGGAATACACCGAATTTTGCACAGGGATCCTTCTCACTCTATTCCAGGAGATGATCAGGGACATCTACCACCGCTATTCCCACCCAGGCTGGTGAGAAATAAAGAAGAGACCCCAGAACTACATAATTCCCTTTGGATTACCTGCCTCATAGCCGATGCACATTTTCTGGCCCAAAAATTGCAAAAAAATATAGTAAAATTTGCTCAGGAATCTTGCTCCTTGTGTGATAGAGTGATGGTTACAGACCTACGCTCTCCTAATCCCCTCCCAAACTGTTGAAGAATAAACGAATGGCACATATGTACCCGGCGGGAACAATTTAGAGAATGAGGCTCTATCATAACTCACTAATGAGATTGCCTTTTTTCATAATTTTTGTTTGGCGACAGACGCAAACGCTTTTTAAGAGAGGAAATGGGCAATGGGTTCCACTTAAGAGTTGAGTATTATTAGGAAATTATAGGAGAAAGAAGTTCATGACGAATGGCTGAGCGACGAGCTGCAGATAAGTTCGAATGGAGAGGTGAGTACGAGTACGGAGGGAGGGAGGTACACGAGGAAGGGAGAGCAGTGATCATTTGATGAATCTTGTTTGTAAGATAATAGTTGTTCTTGATAATTTTTGAAGACTCCTGCACCACAACCTTATTGGTTAGCTTTCGGTACGTTAATACCTTCTTTGGACCTACAATATGTCTACGTACTGCATCAGTCTTACATCAATCAACAATGATGGAGTAATGGAGTAACTAACCAAACAAGGAAGTGAAGAGCACAACAGAGTAACACTGTACTTCTTAGACGAACGAAAACTACTGTGAGTGTGACATGATATGTGACAGTGCCACAAACAATCCCTATATGATAAGCCTCAATGCTTCCTTGAGCTCGTCTTCGATGTTTATTTCGGGGGACAGCCGCTTTATCGCTTTAATCTTGTTTATGTTCATCTACAATAGAAATATCTTTCGCTCTCTCCCACCGTCCGTGGGCCCAAAATGAGCATCTCCATGGAAAAGCCTCTCTAAAGGATGGCCCTCGCAGAAGATGTCACTTCTTCGCACAGATAAGCCGTAAGAACTGCGAAAGCTTGAACGAGGCTAGTGTACAGGTGGTAAAAACTGCATATTTTGCCGTAACCTTTCCCAGTTTTACACCGGAATCTCGAATTCGAAAAATTGAAGGCCCTTTAATATGTGGAATATCCTCTTAGGAAAACTATAAATGATTGCGTGCATTCAGAACTTCTAAAAAGCAGCAAAAGTACAGAAATACAATGGTAAACAAAGGAACAAGCTAATTTTGCAGAATTTTACAGCCAAACCCGCGTGCACGATCAGACTTTCTGGTTTACAATGTAAATGATCACTATTCCAAGAATGGTTCCATAGTTGATCAGGTGAGTGGTGCATCCAGGAAACAAGCTGGCTGCCAATGCTTTGCAATCCTGGCCTGTGATGCGTGACCTCAGGTGCTTTCAGATGGGTCTCATCGAAAATCACGCCTCGATGGTGATTAAGCAGAATTTTCGAGTGCAGGCAAGTGAAAACCACTAATATTTCGGAAATTTTTAGGCTATTTCCTCGTATATGGAGTACTATCTCATGTCTACGTTCAATTACCCGCCTTTTTCTACAAGTAGTCTCATAAATTTGGAATTTCCAACAACTAAAACAACCGACACGTATAAAATATTGATCACCAACCTTATTTTCCAGAAAGTGGAATATATTTTGGAGGACATTTTCACCAGTCATCACGATGGAACGGTGATTGTGATCACAATCGTGCCCGAATCGAAACGTGCGTCGAAGCCGTCGCCTTCGAAGCCAGCACCGACTCTGCCGCCTCCAACCCATCCAGTATACGTCACTGAAAAATCGATAATTATACAGTGACTGGAGGTGTTTGTATGTTTAATTGGTGATTCGTTGCTGCTATAAATAAATTATAGCTGCATACAGCTTTGTTTTTTTTCAAATTGACAATGGTTGTATTTTTTTAAGGTGCTGAACCATTTTACCTGCATAGTTTACTACCCACCAATTTAGGTAACAGAATTTGATCAACACATGCCCAAATTTACTGGATACCAGAGATCACAGCAAAATCCCAGATGTGGAAGGTTCAAGAATCGGCCTGTTGATACACCCCTGCCATTCCTTAAAATTTGCCCATATTTTCCTTATTTTGGTATTGTCGGATGAATGTCGGACGAGTTCGCAGCAAAAGAAGAGCAAAGCGTTCATATGGACCAATCGCAGGACAGTGTCAACGCCCCCTTCCGTTCACATTGCCTCCCAAAGACTTTCTGTTGAAGTTTCAATGTTGATCCGTTGCTATTGCCCTCCCATAAGCAGAAAACTACCGTGTCTCGCCCCTAAGCCATTCCGGATGCTTATTTACGAAATATTTACAAAAATTAATCTCATGGTACGGCCCCGTGATAAGCGACTGGATCGTAAACAGCTGCATTTCCTGCGGTGTTTCTCATTTAATTTCTCTACTAACCGCTATCCGGTGGACGAACGGAAGATGCCGAAGGCAAATCCTCAAGGTTGTGGATTACTATTCTGTAGTTTTTGGAGACTACACCATCCATAGCCGCATATGACGCCAGCACCTAACCTAGCGACATAAGAGCTGCAGAAGCTGCAAATTTACGTGTAAATTTAGTCAAACGACCAAAAGAACGAAAGAAGCACAGTGGAAAGAAGAGCAAAAGGAGCAAACCGAGTAAAAAGGATGAAAAAAGTCTAAAGAAGCTGAAAAAAGCACAGAAACGGACGAAATCGTCTAAGAAAAGTGGTGAGTTGGAAGATCCTCCTCACAGTTCTAGCAATTTCACACCGGCAACATTGAAGATAAAAGAGGAAGGAGCAAAAAAGGAAAAGATAGGCACAGAAGAGATTCGGTAGATAAGAAGAAACATAAAAAAAGCAAGGATAAGAAAGACAAACATCGCAAGAAAAGGAGCAAAAGTAGAACTCCATCTGACCTTGGGTAAGTAAGGTTTTATTCGTGAGATACTTGTGAGTTGTAAATTCAGGATGGATAGAGGATCAAGAGAAAAAGGGGTTGGAGTTATACTGGAGTACACTGAGAGTAACGCCATAAGGACAATTTATACTGGATGCGTGCGACTGACGCGCGTGCGTCTATATGATGAAGAGTAGGGTCCAGTCGCATCGCAGTCGCAGCTCAGACGCACGCGTTTTTCCTCGCGGTGGCAGCGCGTTTATTTCATTGAGAATGTACATGCAGCGTTGACCGGTCTTCATGAGAAATCCCTCGTAAATGAATACGTGCGACTGATGCGCGATTGACGCACGCAGCTACTTTGTAGAAATTGCCCTATACCGCGCAGATGGTCGCTATAATGACAGTGATCGATATGCATCTTTTCCATTATCGCTTCCACCTCTGTTTCTTTCAATTCAACTAATTCACTTTTAATTCATTTTAAACTTCCTGAGCATGCCCTAAATCTTAAGCTTCTCTTGCATGCAGGTATGATTTTTGGCAAGAATATGCTTTAGCTTTGGTACACACCTCTTGGAAATCTTGAAAAATCGCGACGGGTTAGGGGTTTTGGACCGAGGGGATGATTACACGTACCGCAGATAAGCTGGAGCATTCAACGATTTGCAGAAGTAGCAGAAAGAGAAAAAATGAGGATAAAAATAGAAATATGTGGGAAATGGAAGGACAAGGCAAATTGAACTCGACTATTTAGCAAAAAACCATCGCCTTCCGATAAGCACTGGATTGAAGAAGAGTTTCTCCAGGCTGGACCGCAAGGAGTGCAGCCTCCGCCGCAAAAACCTTCTGAAAGGAAGTAAGAAAACATTGAATTCATGAAAAACTCGCATATGGAGTTGTAGTTGTAATTAATGCAATTTTCGGAATGGATAATTTCGTAGCTGTCCGGCGTTTCAATGACAAATCAGAAGCAATCCTGGATTTTTGTTTGGCACTAGCGTGGATCGCCGATATGCATAAATTATGCAAACTTTAGAATTTTTCCGGCCTAGCGTGTGAACACGGATAAGGCGTTTAAATTGGCGGCTTTTTCGCTGTTTAATTACGTCCAGATTTATCTGAACGATACCTGAGAATTTCTGCTTTCAAAAATTTTACAATAGTCCGATTTTTTCATGCAAATGAAAGAAATTAGATAGTTGTTTGAAACCACATCATATGCCTACTATAGATTGGTGAGTAATCCAGAAAAATTACTACTGTGTGGTCAAGTTTGAAAGCAATGACGCTCTTCCCTGTAGAGAAAGGCCACGATGTAGTGTACGGACCGCACCGCTTTTGCTGGAATCGTGCCCATGATAACAAGACATGGTGTTTTTTTATGGTGTGTCAGTTTTCTTGATAGCTGGAATCAAATGTGATGAGAAATTATTTTAAAAAAGCATGATTTCACATGGCAGCTATTCCAGCGCGAGCGGCGCGGACCCGTCGCGTGCCTCCTGGGTCGGCAGAAAAGGCACTTCCATCGGCGTTCACTATTGATGGTATTTGAATTCAAACGCTTATGAAAATAGATGTTAAATTTCTGAACTGATTTTCAATAAAAAATTTCTTTCGAAAAATTGTTTACAGAAAACCAACTGATGATCTGCCTCTGATGGAAACCCAACAAGCTACAGGCGGTAGTGAAGGAAAGAAAAAGAAGTGGGTGTTCAGGTTTTGTTCTATGATTCCCATTGCCTCCTCCAAACAGCGAAAAAAAATGCGGCCAGAGATTCAGCCCACGAATTAGCGGAATTTGGTCTGGAGACCTCGCTAGGATGAGCTAGCTCACTGTACCTACCTTACCACTATTTGGGTAGCACTTGTTCGTCAGCATATGTCTCAAATTGGCAGTTACTAGCTTAGCAGTAGATCCGAAGTCCAAATTATAACCGAACATTTAGTAAGAATCAAAAGCAGGTGTTAATTTCGACCTCGATCTTCAGAAAGGAACCGCCAAGCGACGAGGTGGCTTTTAGTGGCGCGAAGAAGTCAAAGAGGTTAGTAACTTTATCCCAGATCTAACCCAGATCCTAAGAAAGCGCTCGACTTGCTAACTGTTCTAATATAACCCAAACGTTTTGCATCAGGAAACCAACAGAAGGCGTTATTGTTGTTTCGGAAACGCCATTGCCACCGCCTCCGCCTCCACCTCCAGCTCCACCTGCACCAAAAGAGGTGGAAATTCCGCCATCGAAGCCAGTAGAGAGGTTTAAGGAGAAGCCTAGATTGGACAGCAGATGGAAGGATAGGGTAGGTTTTTCGTAGTTGTTCTAAGTCTGATCCAACTAGTAGATGATCAAGTAGTAATAGCGTAGGCAGTGGGTTTGCAAGGTATCCTTGTAGGAATCCACCAACAACTAGCAGCAGATGCTGTATAGCCCATTATCAGGCTATAAATGGGTATCAAAACACCGAGACAGAGCCAGGGGGATCACTTCGATGCCCTTTCCACATTTTCAATGGTATTTTCTTGTAGATATACGGTATCCAACCAGAAAAGCCGACTCCACCAGAACTGGCCACGGCAAGGCTGAAACTACCATCTCCACCGCTGCAACGAACTCAAGACGAAGTATCGCCTGACAGACCAAAGGTATCCAGTTAGCAATTCCTGGAATAGTCCTGTCAGGACACTATAGTTCAGATTCCGTCACCAAATATAATCCCCATCAGAGCGTCACCACCAAAAGATCATTCGGTCACAATATCCGTAAGTGGACTTCCAATTCCAACGAAACAGGCACCTTCAGGAAGGCAAGAAGTACAGGAGCCTCCAGCACCTGCCGCCGTGGGTAAGCATGTTAGTCCTCCGAATAGTGGGCAAATTTAGGGGTACTACTATACTTCGCGCAGGGGAAGACCCCCTAACTTGCTGCCGCCAGCGACGTCGATCTCGATAACTATCGATTTTTGGCGGAGCAGCGGGGATGCCGCTGCCGCACAGGCCAGCCATGCGAATCGATACCTATCAAAATCGTTGCGGCTTAAGCGGCGGTCGGGTAAATATACAACAGTTAGTGAGACTGCCCAAGGTAAAGAAACTGTGAGAATCCCACAAATTCACCCATCATTGGCACGAGTGTCAACACTTTTACCCTGGGTAATGTCAGTGATGCAGCCTAGATCCGGGTAGAATACATACCCTTAGCCGTAATTGTAAATCAAACGCTTTCGTCTGCGCAAATATTACGCAAGGCATTACATTAACTTAGGGAGTAAGCAGTATTATTTTCTTAGCTCGGAAATTATAAAAATTGCCTTAGTGATTGATAGCAATAATTTATGCCTATCGGTAAACTTCTAGGGGGGAGGGGAGGATAGATTTTCCTGGAAACTATGAGTATTTAGTCTTTTGAAGTGCGAACTTTCGGAATTGCTTTATTAGCGGGTTATAATTATACGTTCTAGACAAATTTTAGGGAGAATAAATCGATTCCACAAATGGGAGTCTGTTCCCCTTCCACGTAGTCAAACTATGACAACGTTTCAGGAGAGCGCCTTCGTGTAAACATCGACGAAATTTTACGTCTTGGTGGAATTATGGAGCGAAGAGGAATGAGCGCATCGAAGAAGGTTAGTAGCAAATCTGGATTAATCCGGAAACAGAAAAATTGAAATGGACACAAAGTCAAAGCGACAACTCCTAGTTTTTAAAGAGTGTAAACTGGCGCTTTGTAGGGACAATTATCCACACCGAGGTTACCCGCGCACTGATTTTCACAGTTTTCTTTAGATGTCATTTGAATGGATTGCACTGAACAGACATCTCGTCAATCAGCAACCTGAGGCATTTTCCTCTCATCTCATTACAGCGGTTGGAGATGTGCGGTTGGAAAAGTTCGTTTTTCTCTGTTAATTTTTCAAATTTTTATTTTCACTTTTTTTCGCCTTTTTTTATTTTCCATTTCTTAGCATTTCCGAATTCCATTTCTTCCCATAGTATTACCAAAATCTTCTCAGGTCCCTGGTATGCGACGCGCTGAATGTGCTGATGTACCAGCATACAGTCTCTCCGGATGAATACCTACGCCTATGCCAACATCTGGACAACGTGCAGCCAATCACAATCGGCATTTTGGCTCAACTTCTGCGAGCAAATACCCAGTATTACAGTTCAGTACACAGTCTACGTTCACAATCATTGCAATGTGATCCATATCGCTGAAATAAACCTATTGCTGCTTTTCGAGCTATTGCACGGTTCTAACAGCTATTCTTAGTATGGCGAGATACAGTAACAAGGCAAATTTTCTGGATCGTGAGCCTGAGCCAATCTCACAAATCACAACTTTCCTCTAAGGAGACGTCACATCACTGTTATCGGCTGTCGATGGTAAAATTTTGGTGGTGAAACCGAAATCCTGCATATTTTACCAAGGTGGCTAAAATTGCTGTAATGAATCTCTCTGTACCCGAAATCGTCACTGATAAGTGGTTCGATGTTTGGTAAACCCTGATCACTTTGATGGTCTTCTTCGTTGAAGTCATGCGAGAACCACATTTTATTTCACGTCTGAAAATTACGGTAAGACCATCTGCTAACCAGACTGAACTTTCCATCTTGTGGTCTTGCTTAGGTTTACCGATCCCTAGGTTCAATCATCGGAGGACTGATGCTTCAAGGAGTGGGTATTTGTGTCCAAGAGTTTCACTTAAGGTTATATCCAACTCGGGATTAGGCACGTAATGGTGGAACTTATTTTGCTCAACAGAAGTAAACCAAGAGCGCTAAAAAAGAAGAAAAACGTCTGGATTCCCCTTTGAGATTAAATATTATGGATTGTTGCCCGGTGTTACCAATCAGCTCTGATGGTCCCGCACTTTCAGCGTGCTGTATTTTCCGCATAGTGGAACCCGGATTACACAATTTTTAATAAACCACAGGGAAAGTAGCAATGATAGGAACATGACTCTCAGTACATTCAATTAAATAACTAACTAACCATGTAAGTAGTAATGGTTGACGAAGGAACCACTTAGGAGGGGACAGGCGCGGAGGAAAAATAGGTGGAATCTGCTCCGGTTTAGTGATGCTGGAACCGCCGGATTCTGAAAATAAATCTAGTAAAAAATTAAATTGCAAACTATTGTAAATGATTAAGAATAGGTATGTACATAAAAAGAAATATTAATAAGGAACTGAAGTATGAATGAGTAGCAAAAGGAAAATCTTACAAACTCAGCGTTATTGTGAGTTAGGTAGGAGCTTCTGGTTACTATTGACAAAATGTAGCTGAGAACTGCTCCAAAATTTGAGTGAAATTCTTTTGCTCACATTACACTTTAAGTTATCATATAAAATCTAGGAATAGGATTAGATTCACTAAACCAACCTGTAACTAGCTATTGTAACTAACCTGTAACTAACTACTACTTTTTCTGAGCAAAAGAACCTGCACCACTACAATTACACCTCCAACGATTCCTCAATAACTCTTGAACGCTAAACCCTTCTTGATTCCTACTGTGTTTCTTTAGCTGTCCATTTCTGGACGAACCATACATACACGGCTAGGAACAATAGGCCCTTAATAGGCCATGCTTAAGCCCGTCAAAACTTAAGTTTTACGTCCAAAACGTTCCTTGTGTGTTTTTGTGAGCCGGAACCGTTAGAGTGCCGTTCACTTGAAGGTAATAAAATTACGTTAATGGGCCAGTACTGCTTTTTAGCTGTTATTGTCAGCATTGAGGCACTTAATACAACCGGTTCACCAGCACTCTGAAGTGTCACATCGATGTCTTACTAATTGCAACACTTGCACACAGCACACATTCTTCGCATTCACATTCATGTCTGGCTTTGTTCTCGGGAATTTCGACTATTTCTTTCCTAATTTTCTCCGAATTTCGTGGATTCCTTCTTGTCAAACGTTAAGAAAAAGACACCAAACAGACCAGTATTTAGTGAATGCTTTACTCGTAGTGGCACTTCAGAATGGCGAGTACTCAGAAATATCGTGGCAGCACTTCTTATGAGAATTTTTCCCAAACGATAGACCAGTTGGCAATCGGTATCAACTGTTTTGCCGCCAGTATTATTTGCTCTTCACCTCTCAAAGAACACTTGCGACGTGCCTGCAACTTACCTAGATAAACATTGCCGTTTCTTTACCGATTCTCTCCCCGAGGTGTGTGCAATGTATTTGAACCATGTGCTATGATGTGCTTCCGCCGTTTATGATGATCGATGCGCTTCTTCACTTCTTCAAAAACTCTAGTGCAAGTTTTTTCCGCAACGCTTAGGATTTGTTCCAAGAAAAAACAACGCGCCGATATGTATGAAAAAAAGTTCTACGGTTTATCCTAATGTAATACTACTTAATGCTTACTCCTAATACGCAAAACTTGCGGAAATTCTTGAATTTTCTTCAGAAGGTTAGCAATCTATCAACTTTTTTTTGAAGAGATTTCCTGATCCAAATCCACAGCCTAAATCTAATTTATCAACCTTGTTCAGATCCCTTTCGCAACAGCGTTAGAGATATGTATAAATCCGATACTATGTACTTGATCCCAAATATTCAAATCTGTCCGACGTGAAGTCCGTAACCCCTAGATCCTTATTGCCGATTGCAAACCAAGCAACTTTTCAGGATTGGTTAATAGTCATTTTCTGTATAATCAAAAGTTTTCGCATTTTCAAAGTTCAAATTTGGTACGCTGAGTATCAACTGTCGAGTGCGTTTGAAATCGACGCGCCAAATTACCTCCATTTCCTCGACATAATGGGTTATCCTTCACAAGTGGTATGATAACAGTGGTTGAGGCTCCTTAACTGTCTCAACGAGTCCTATGAGGTTCCCCGTCCTTCACCCTAGAAGATGTCACAGAGTGGCCCAAATAAGTATACTGGAGAAAAGGCGATTTTTTGACACAACTATCCACTAGATTTACATAATTTTAGAAAGATCCGCGCAAAAACCTCTTACAGTACTGTGCGACTATGCACAAGGGTAATAATATGTAGTAGTTAAGTAGTAGTAGTAGTAGTAACAGCATTATGAGCGAGGTTAAACACAAAGTAAACAGCCTCGCAGTCAAGTTCAATGAACAACAGCTAACGTACACAATTACTTTACTTTTAGTCTTAGTTTTTTTTTTTGGATTCGGAGTAGGTGACAGGCGGGATGCATGCATGGTTTCTTGAAAGGAAAAAAAAACAGAGTGCGCCTAGTTTCGGGCCATACATATGTGGAAAAGGGGGAGGCATTCGTGGGAACACCATGCCACCGTTTGTGCACGTGAATGTACCTAACCTTGCTAGAATAAAGACTCAAAAAATTGCGACGAGCATCTGCTGACCTAATGAGTTGTTTGGCTGCTAACTGCCACCAAAAATTAACTCTAACACAATTGCTTCATTAAAACAAATTATCTACCATTTTGTTGAGCCAATATTCCGTGAAACTGTGCAAAAGCCATATCGACAGCAGTTTTGGAGCGATCCCATCCACAATAAACACGAACGGATGGCGTCACCTTTGAAATGCGTGGGTGTAGCACGACTTTAGTACCGAACAAGATTATACGTTCATTCTAGCGCTTTCGTTTCTGTTTACCCGCGGGGTTAATCTTGCCGAGCGGAGCCACGATAGTATGTGTGTACCTGTTCAAACGCCCCTACTACCTCGTTCTTTCCCCACCTCACGCCGCCGTGTCACACTCTCACTACATACTGGTCTCGGCGATGACTCCATAATACTTTAGTTTCACTCCTGTGATTCCATACACTTTCTACTTGTCGTTCGGTCATATCATCCAGTATGCATGGCAGCGGACTCAATGAGGACTGCTTTCACGAAAATATTAGGGTGACAAAAAAATGCAGAAGAAAGCAGTACCCTTTCATTTCTTTCTATTTTTTTTTGTATTTTCTTTATAGGCTGTGTTACAACAAAAAAAAAAGCATTCACAAAACGGATTTGCTGATTTAATGACATTTTTGATTTGTGTACGCTAGAACGATCCTGGCGCTCTCTAATAACCGCATTACCGTTGATGGTGTAAGCCTTACAATACAATCTTCCACCGGAAAAAAAGCCTCCAGCGTCTTACATTCTTAACCTTTTCCACTTTTTCGGTACCTTTCTAGAGACTCTGGTTGATTTCACACATTTCATGACACCAATTCTGTTGTCGTTTTTCTACAAGTCGCACTCCAAATTGGCTGATACCCTTCATCACTTGGGCTTTATCTTGCAGCTGCGACTTTCTCTGTTGCCTTTTGTCACGTAACTGCTATTACCCTGAATTTGATTCAACTAATTATTACGTTTTCCTTAGAGTCGCATATGAAAAAAACCGCTGGATCATACAGAGAAACTGCTTTCTTTTTTTCAGGTCCTAAAGATGTGCTTCCCGCAGGTAGCACAGCTATGCTCCGAGGGGTAAGGTTTTTTCTTTGCACTTGAAGGTGTTGATCTTAATGGTTATAGCTTCTCTGTTTGGGATAGCTAATTATTTATCTCTGGAAATTACAAGAAAGTCATCATTTCTATTGAAAATTGGTCTCTTCCAACGGAATTACGTCAATGTTGTCGACACTGTTTTCAAAGTCAGCCTAATCCCAAACCCCATAGCACAAGGCAGAAGTACTGTGTCGCTACAACAACTCGATGAGATGCTGCTATGACTTTGCCTTGGGTGGATATGGTGTCGTTGTAACGTTGCAGAAAATCGTGGTCGCTGTGACGTTGCGACAGTGAAGTTTCACCAGTTGGTGAAACACCGCTGTGACGTTGCAGCAACTCTGTGGACGGTCGTTGTGACGTTGCAACAACTCCTAAGGTGGTTGCGACGTTGCAGCTACCCAGCGGAAGGGCGTTGTGACGTTGCAACAACTCCTAAGGTGGCTGCGACGTTGCAGCTACCCAGCGGAAAGGCGTTGTGACGTTGCTACAACTCCTAATGTGGCTGTGACGTCGCAGCTACCCAGCGGAAAGGCGTTGTGACGTTGCAACAACTCCTAAGGTGGCTGTGACGTCGCAGCTACCCAGCGGAAAGGCGTTGTGACGTTGCAACAACTCCTAAGGTGGCTGTGACGTCGCAGCTACCCAGCGGAAAGGCGTTGTGACGTTGCAACAACTCCGAAGGTGACTGTGACGTCGCAGCTACCTAGCGGAAAGGCGTTGTGACGTTGCAACAACTCGATAGAATGTTGCTGTGGGGTTGCGACAGTGAAGTTTCAACAGTTGGTGAGACACCGCCGAGACGTTGCAGCAACTCTGTGGACGGTCGTTGTGACGTTGCAACAACTCCTAAGATGGCTGCGACGTTGCAGCTACCCAGCGGAAAGGCGTTGTGACGTTGCAACAACTCCTAAGGTGGCTGTGACGTCGCAGCTACCCAGCGGAAAGGCGTTGTGACGTTGCAACAACTCCGAAGGTGACTGTGACGTCGCAGCTACCTAGCGGAAAGGCGTTGTGACGTTGCAACAACTCGATAGAATGTTGCTGTGGGGTTCCGACAGTGAAGTTTCAACAGTTGGTGAGACACCGCCGAGACGTTGCAGCAACTCTGTGGACGGTCGTTGTGACGTTGCAACAACTCCTAAGGTGGCTGCGACGTTGCAGCTACCCAGCGGAAGGGCGTTGTGACGTTGCAACAACTCCTAAGGTGGCTGCGACGTTGCAGCTACCCAGCGGAAAGGCGTTGTGACGTTGCTACAACTCCTAATGTGGCTGTGACGTCGCAGCTACCCAGCGGAAAGGCGGTGTGACGTTGCAACAACTCCTAAGATGGCTTTGACGTCGCAGCTACCCAGCGGAAAGGCGTTGTGACGTTGCAACAACTCCTAAGGTGGCTGTGACGTCGCAGCTACCCAGCGGAAAGGCGTTGTGACGTTGCAACAACTCCTAAGGTGGCTGTGACGTCGCAGCTACCCAGCGGAAAGGCGTTGTGACGTTGCAACAACTCCGAAGGTGACTGTGACGTCGCAGCTACCTAGCGGAAAGGCGTTGTGACGTTGCAACAACTCCTAAGATGACTGTGACGTTGCAGCTACCCAGCGGTAGGGCGTTGTGACGTTGCAACAACTCGATAGAATGTTGCTGTGGGGTTGCGACAGTGAAGTTTCAACAGTTGGTGAGACACCGCCGAGACGTTGCAGCAACTCTGTGGACGGTCGGTGTGACGTTGCAACAACTCCTAAGATGGCTGCGACGTTGCAGCTACCCAGCGGAAAGGCGTTGTGACGTTGCAACAACTCAGAGTGAAGACAGAGTGTTGCCGTGGCGTTGCAATAGTGAAGTTGCAACAGTCGGTGGAGCACCGCTGTGACGTTGCAGCTATTCTGTGGGAAATCTTTGTGACGTTGCCGCAACTTCTGGGGCGACTGTTACATTGCAACAACTCAAGGCCGTTGTGACGTTGCAACAACTCCTAAGGTGGCTATGACGTTGCAGCAACACAACAGTGTGTGGCTGTGTCATTGCTACAAGTCGTTGGAGTGCTACTGGGACCTCCCAACCACCCGGTATAATTCTTCACGTCGCAGAATTTCCTGTAAGCAGTACAACTCTAACTACTGGTATGTGATGGACTCACGACACACAGATTTGTTTACTTTGTATCACCAAAATGAACAAAAATTCATAAGAATTACAGCGATGACTTCTACGGAAGAGCGAAATAGTGTGCAAACACGTTTGATTTCTAAAATACCGAGTCTCTGCATGCCTAGCATAGGAAAAAGCGCACCCTAACCTAAAAAGATGGGAAACTTATATGTAGCGGAATGGATATTCTATTTTGTGCTCGGACTACCCTTTTCCACTACGTATTCAATTCTCAATGTGAACAAGCTATCGAATTATGCTTCTTTATGCAAGCTATCGAACATGTCAATAAGCCAAGTTTCCAACACTCTAACCCGTGTAGAGATAACGAAGTTGCGATTTTTTACGAGGACCTGCACTCTTTATCAACGCTTTACGCGTCGCAGTGCCGTCTTCTCCCTTAGCTCGAGCTGTTCTGCGAGTGAATCTTGCCACTGTTTTCCCTATTTGCTTACCCCTCTCTCATCAGCCTCCTCCAAGCTCTGAATGAAACAATATGGTTCATTAGCAATGGATCCACAAAACTAGACAAACTTGGGAAAACGGAGCAGCTGATGAAGGCGCTCTCCTCCTATTCAGGCTCAGAACTTCGTATGCGCAATATCACAGTTGTAAAAAGGCTCAGAATTTTAGAAAAGAGGCTGGGCTAGGTGGAACCAAAGGCATATCATATAATATCTTTCCCATGAAGAGATTCCAGGGTGTTAAAACAGCATGCATTGAGCTTAACCGTTCATTCTTATTCATTTTCGTCTTTGTTTTCATATGTCAAATGTGCTCAGCATGAAGAAAGCAGGTGTGCGACAGAAATTTTTCTGCGGTGTTCTCATAGATGAAGTCGAGGAATGACAAGGAAAATTTGTTGATGGTAATATGTACCAATTTTTCACGAATCAATGAATGAACCTAAAGCGAATGTCACAGATTTTGGTCGAGGTTTTCTTAGTTGTTCAAAGACGAATCTTCCAAGCACAAACTATGAAGATTCTCAGTCTTTAAAATCGCAGCTCATCACCTCGTTCGGTAAGAACCGGCTTGAAGTTGTCCAAATTGGATTGTGGCGCGTTTTCACTCACCGCAAACGGATTATGTGCCTTTTGGCTAATGGTCTTTCTTTACGCTTGAATTATTCCTCACCCTTGTTGAAACTCCTTCTTTGCCACGGTTTGTAAAAAAAAAGTAGAGCTCTAGGAAACCTTCTCAACTCGGCTACTCGGCAAATTTTCAAAGTAACTTCCATTTGGGCTTGCTAAGAATGTGGTATCATTTAAAAGTAGATTTATGTATTATTACTGGGGATATAAAAGAGTTTTTTGATACCATACCTTAACATGTCTTTTGCCAGAGTTTTCAATATATTGAGGGTTTTCAAATACCTTTTCTTAAACATAATTTTGCTATGAGACAGCGTATTTCTGGGCCTGGATGCGGAATTGAGATCACCCAGGATAAACATGTTACCCTCGTTTTAGCGGTAGGTAGATCAGTGAGTGGTAAACACAATTACCATGGGTAATCTCAATGATGCGTGCATCCTCAGAATGGCGTATCACAGAAGAACCACCCATTTCACAAAGCACCCATGTGGAAATTATTATATGTGTGTATCTCTGACCGCCATTGCTCTCCAACCCTCCCCCCCCTCCTCCTCCAGCCCCTCCCCATCACTTTGTCAAACACCCTATGACCACAGGATCATGATTGATCCGAAAAAAAACATGTCAGGCTCTTTTTGACCCCGTCAAGGTGAAAAATTACCCTGCTCCTGAAAATGTGCATTCACGCACTTTCGCCAGCTAGTACGCCATAGAATTCACTCGTACAACCGTTGGTGCATACAGATGTTATGTCGCCGATCGTCCTTGCGCATTCTGGTTGATTGCACGACACTCGGGACAAGGGCGACTCGGTTAGTGATACGTCGCCGCGTCGTGGTCTCGCCGAACGCTATTCTCACTATTCTCACAGACACACGTTGTTTATGCGTACCGTTGTCTGCTTGGATTCAGTTTATAGCCGTTTCCATTGAATCAATACCTATCACTGCTGTGGCGTTCTCCTCCTTGAATGGCGAGAAATAGTCAGCCACAGAAGATTCCTCTATCTTAAAGAAATTTAAGGGAGTAGGCGGTTCAAAGGCTTTTCCACTATCTCTTTTTTAAAAGTTCTCCATAGATTTTCAGGAAATCGCTTTCGAATCCAGATTTCTAAGCTTATTTCGTTGGTTTGAGACATTTTAAAGTCTACTCTCAATTATGCAAGCTCCAGCACCATCATTCGAATTATGTCTTTTTCACTATCTGATTTCATTTCCGGTTTTTTCTTGTCTCCTTCTCTTCTCACATTATTTTCATTCCTTCTATCTCGTTTTGGAGGTCACGACGCCCATCCAATTAATCGATTCCGTTAGATTCTCGAAAACTGCGGAAATACACTGCGACTTTAATGGTCTAGTAGTTGCCAAGGTTAATCGCTCAAAAAACGTATTGTCTCCGTTTCTTTATTTAAACTTTCACTTTCACTGCTGATTAGGTACGTAGGAGTTTGGCTTCAGTCCAAATAGCTTAGACTCTTAATAATTGGCTCAAAGTCGGTCGGTAAAATGATTTGAAAAAAGAGAAAAAGGGGCAGGATAGGTATGAAACAAGATCTATACTACTATGCATGCATTCATAAACTTGTCTTAAGAAACTACAAGCAATTGGGAAAACTCACTTGAATTTTGAATTTTACCAATAGAAAATTAATTTTTAATGAGAACATTTTTGCAACATCAAGTTCTAATAAATAATTCAATGCTTCTTCAAGATAGCCTGTAGGCCTTTACGGTGCAGAGTAGAAGTTTCTACTTGAAACATGAGCTTTTTTTTTTGGGAATTGCAGCTCTGACGTTTCTTTTTTGCAGGGGTGATTCATCCTGTTTACTGTTAATTACTGGTTCGCACTGTTAACTAATAATTACTTGTATATAACATAGTTGCTGTACTATTCTTGCACTACTTATAGATATACCACTTTCGTTACATCTCTATTTCTTATCTGGGGCCGCAGGCATCAGCGAAATTAGAGATCATCCGAGGTAAACATGTTAACAGCATAAGAATTTACCCTTCGTTAACAGAGGCGTCAATACCTTTACCCTGGCTAATTTCAGTGATGTGTCCAGGCCCTATTCCAAATGGAACTCCTATATGAAGGGCGTGTAGGACCCCATATGGCCAACAAACACAACAATTAACTGCTCAAAACAGCTGTGCTGCCCTTTCCAGACGAATCCTGGCACAAATACGTATAAAAGCACTCCATTCCAGCTTCGAGTAAGGCCTCGCTACGTCTGAGCCCACCATTTGACTCCATGTGTCCATAAAAATCCAATTTTACAGCTCAGATGATCATCTCAATGGATTCTTTCTAGGATTCCTTGATCACAGCTGAAAATTCCTTCTGGAAAACGAAAAGTTAGTGGATTTCATTGCGAAAATGCATCACATCATTCTTCTAAACGGATCAATTTCGTATACATCCGTTAAGTTTTTTTTATAGCGCCGAAGAGCAACGTTATTCTCGCGATTTTCTCACGCGTCAAGGAGAAAACATAGCAAATCGGCATCGTTCTTCTCATTTTCTTCTCTTTCTATTAGCCGCATCTTTGCAGAAAGTTTCTTTCGCAACAATTGCCCGAAAATTGTCAGTTTTCACATAGCAATTAAGTCGAAGTCGTTAGCAGTGCAACACTTCTTAATGTTCTATTTATGGTTTCTGAAGGAACTGGATTCTATGATACTATACCAGAATCGGTCGTAAATCAGGGAACGCTGGGCAACAGTTGTGATCTTTGGCAATGTTTTCAGATATTTGAGTGAAAATCGTCAACAAATACGTATGAAATTGAGTAGATTGGAATAATTATTCAAAAAATACATAGTAAAAGAGCCTCTGCTCCCTAGAAAGAAGGAGAGGCCGAAAATATGCGCGAAATCTGCAATATTACTATTCGTTAATCATGAATCAATGGAAATTAACACAGAATCCACAATAGATCAAGGATTACTTAATCATTGTAAGGTAAATATTATTTACGTTCTCCTCGATTACGATTTGGAAGGAAAAGAAGCGGAAAACTCTAGAAATACCACATTTCCTTGACACACCAGGGTATTCATGTAGCTTCTTAATATCATCTGCTTAGCTTTGCTTTGCTCTCTCTGTTCTCTGTCCTCATGTTTTGAGAATTTAAGGCTTTTCCATGGGGAGTTTGAATTTGAGTAAAAATAACGTGCCTTGTCACGCTTATTTTTTTAAACCCCTTTGGTTTCACCTCCGTTAGTTTTTCCAAGTCGAGCTCCCATTATATTTAAAGTCTTCAAATTTAATGAGGCAGTAGTCGACTGACAGTACTTCCGAAGGCATACCTGTCAGCGTTCTCAGAGGTAACACTCTGAGAATTTATTGCTTCCAAGCCTGGATACATTGCTGAGATTACCCGGGGTAAACGTGTAGACGCACATGCTGACAATGGGTAAATTCTAAGGGAGTTAACATTTTTACCCTAGGTATGAAATTTAAGGGGGTAGACATGTTCACCCTAGGTATTCTCTATAATGCATGTGGCCCCTGAGTTGTGGTGGCGTGCCGAGACTTGCGATAAATCCAGAAGAATCAGAAAAAATGGTCGGGCACTAGGGATAATGAAGAGACGAAGCCATGAACTCGCACTACCACACACTATCGACCTCGTAACCGATGTTCCGATGTAGAGTCGCCTTCCATTCAACCTTCAAAAGCCCAGCGACCCGCCGAAAATTGACGCTTCTTTGTACTCAATTGCCCGGTTGCAGTGAATCAAATCTGCGCCAGGCCTTGCACAGAGGCTAAAAAGTGCAATATGGTGCTTCTTTGGATTTTGACGCAAGGAAGGCATGATTCTAAAGACATACTCTTCTTATTACGTCATGAAAGAATGGAAGTGTTCCCGAATAGTCAGGGTAGCACGTTTCTCTGGAGAGCAGACCTTGGTCAGGAAACGAAGCTTTTCGCGGGATTTGGTCTTTCGAGGAATAACAAAGGAGAAAAAACATGTGCTCATAATCAATGTGGAAAATGGTAGGGCCGAAAAAGGAAAGACAGTTGCTCATCCAGTTTTTACCTACGTATCTTTCAATTCAAGACAATTAAGCGTGCCAAGGAAAAACGGAAGTGCATAAGGCTAAGCGTATAAGAACATTAATTTTTTGTTTTTTAATCATCTCATTTGAATTTTGAAATGCAGTTAATTTCAAAGATGCTTTGCATTGGAAATGCGTCCCTGTAAAAGCTCTTTTCTGACGTGATATCCATTTTCTCCCTCTCTTCCTTACTTCCTTCCTTTCTGTCTCCTTTTCTTTCTCTCTCCCGTTCTCTGTTTCTCTCTCCTTTTCTTTCCGCATTCGGCGCTTCTATCCGCGTATATGTGCATAAAAAACTCAAAAAGAAATCTCGGAGAAGGAATACCTCCCAAGAAATAATATTATAAATGAACACTGGTGTTCCCTTGAGATTACTGTTTTCCTGCTGTTGATTGTTTGACTTTCGGGTCAAAGGCTTCACAACGCAAACACATTGACAATATATACTGTGACTCCTGCTGGCTGGACGCTTTGTTTGCAAAGAAAAGGGCCATAACGCCAGTTATTTCTCCTCCAGTCCACCCAAATGGTTCTAATCGATCCCTGGTTTCGTTAAGGAACTCTTATGGCACAAAATATCAGCCTAGGAAATCTTTTCACGTGAACAGCTGCTCCGCTAAAATTGATCCACGTTTTTTTCCTTTTTTGTTTCCTTCCGGAAAAGCGCACTTTTTTCTGGACAAATCCGTCCACTAAGAAGGGTCTTAGGGTGAGGACTCGCCGCTTCTCCTTTTTTCTCACTCGTTCTTCTGCTCGCATTTGAATGCGCAAGCCGCCGACGGCTGCCGGCTGGCTGGGGGCGGCGGTATTCGAGTTCAGGATAGTTTCGGATCGATATATAGCAGCGTCGTTCGGTCGTCGTCGGGAAAAAACTCCACATATTTCGTTGAAGACTACCCTGCCGGGACTGCAGATCATATCAGCAGAATCCGTGACTATGTCCCCGTTCGTTTTTTTAATGGTCGTATAGATTTCATAAACACTGTCTGTCAATGTTTTGATATGGGGCTGCACTATCGGAAGTGCTGATCGTTCTGCACAGCCTCACGACATTTCTCGCTGTAACCGTTCGTCCTACCACTTTTCTAACATCTTTTCCAATTTTTCTCACCATTTCACACTTTCCAGGCCATCCTGATCCAATCATAATTCAACAGCTTGCTCTACTTTCCATTTACTTTTCTTTTTATCCAATCAACCCTCCTGATCCTACGAATAAGGCGTATTCTTTCGTGTTAACTCGTCCAAAAATCAGGAAAATGCTCCCGACTTGCTCTCCTGCTCGACATGTGTGATTTTCTATTGTCTACGAATGCTTGCACGTGTGCTGGATAGAATTACAGGCGACATTAGGCGACTATATTTCCACAAATGGCGTATATTTTCATTGCTAGTCACTTACTCCAGCAAGAAAAAAAAAGCATATGCTCCTATCGTGTTTGCGAAATTCTCCTGTCTCATTTCCTAGCATAAGAATTTCTTTTCTTTATCAAAGCTCTCGTTTTAATACTATTTGTTACCAATCCCAACGAAATGAATAACTAAGTCGACAGTACTCATCCATTTGATACCAAGAATACCAGAAATGATTCATGTCTAGGAATTTTCCTGAAAAAGAGCGGTAAACCATATAATATCTGAGTGGAAATTTTATCGTATTTTGCCCCAGCGACTCATCCAGTAAGGGTGACAACAGATTGTGATGCTTCTAAAGCATGTCGAATCTGCTTGGTAAGCTTTACCTGGCTGGCTGAGCGCAGTGGTAATAACCCTCCAGGTCCTGTACCCATCAGTGAGATTACCCAAAGTAGATATGCCCACACCCTCGAATTTTCATATCCTTAACACTGCGGCCTGGATCCCTGACCTCCGGGTAATCTCAATGATCCATGCCGGCACGGGTGTCAACACATTACCCTCGGTAAAGTCAGTTATGAATGTTGGCCCGGATAGGTTAATGAATGCCATCATTGAAGGCGCTATGCACCTCATAGGTGATATTTTGGAGAACGATTCTTTTTAAAATTCGATATTTCATGCGAAATTGTTATGCTTGTTCTAAATTACGCCATATATTTGACCTGCCCACCTTGCAATTACCAAAAAATAAGTAATTATATGTAATCGGAGCGGTAAGCTAGGTACATATCACGATTTTTCCGATCAGTTCACCTTCTTCTCCACACGTGACAGCTTTCAAAACCTATTACCATCACTTCGCCTTTATTTGAAATGTTGTTCTGTGTAGTCATAGGTTTTTAGTGATAATACGGTCTTGATACGTACATATCTTTACGCTGTTTGATACAAAATCGTGTTGCTCAAATTTTTTTCGAGTTGAAAAGCTGGATGGCTATATTTGGGTCGTTTGATATATTCGGATGGTAGCCATCACCCCCAGACTTCATGGTGATCTTTAAGAAGAACAATGCGAGAAGATGTCTTTCTTAGGAAGGATGGAAACAAAAACCTCTGTGCTTTATCCAGTATATGAGGCCCTCAAATGGATAAAAGCTCAAAAATTCGAAAGAAAAACTTTCAAAATTTCTCAGAGCTGGTAGAAAAACAATGGCAAAGTATATACATAGCTCACGTAAACTCTCTTCACTGTTATCACTCCTTCTACCAGGATTGGCTCTTCATATTTATTTTTTAATTCCTTTTATCCATTGGTCTACCAACTTCGCGTCTCTTACTCACTTTTTCAGGAAACATAAATGCTGTCTTTTCCAGAGAAATGGGTTTCGACGGTGCTTTGCTGAAAACTGTGCTGGAGACGTTTGTGGACGACATTGCCGAGGAGTCTAGTGAGCTAATACTAGAGCGACCCCGATACGCCTACGCCGTAGTCGTTATCGCTGACGAGCACGAGTTGTGCGAGGTATGTATTATGCAGATTTTTATTTTTATTTATTCAATTTCCACCTACTATATATTTCTAAACAAGTAGGATTAAGCCTTGTGAGATGTAAGGTTTTCTTCTTTGCGAATTTGTTGTAGCTCTATCCGAGAACAGGCCCGATATAGCACGTCTACATATTATTATAGTTTCATGTAAGAATTTGGAAATTTTTCCATGCCTTGTTATAACGGAGGGAAATTGAAGAAGAAGCTAAATTTTCAACTAGGGCTTGCGTCATCCTCCCACCATTAGGGCAACTTTCAACTTCATTCCAATAAATCCACGGAAGATCCCAGGACTAGACCATTTCTTTTTCAGGAGGCTATGCATTTTTGAAAGAGACAGTGACCCGTGAAATATGTTCCGCAAATTTTAAAAGGATGAAATTTGCTGGGGTGAAGCTAGGCTGAACGTGCACTGTGACCGACTCCGGTTCTTAAAGAGTACTAATCAAAACGACCTTGTCTTTTTTGATGTGAAAGAATTGCCACAACACGTGGATCAGAATGGTATCCACGATTCCTGACGGAAAGTGCATAAGAAGTGGTAATCGCATCACTCCATATGTGGAGAGTTCTGCCCAGGAGCTTGTGGAGACATCTACTCAAGGTGTTAACAACCGATACCACGAGAGGCACAGCCGTGTGACAGATGTATCGTTGAGCGTCTCAAATTCTTCCCAAATGTGGTCCAGCAACGGGGTTTTTCGGCACTTATGCATGGAATTATCTATTCCATCATGATCAGCATTGCTTGGCGATTCTTTGGTGTAAAAATCTCGGAACCATTTTTGAAGCGAGATATGTACTGTCTTTGAGGATTTTTCCTGATAGCTTTCCCGAAACAAATCTGATATGCAAAAACAAGGAATAAGAGGGAGTTTGTTTAGGATAGAGGAACGAGGACAATTTTTCTATTTGATAAGAAAATTACGTATATATTAGATTTCAATGACTTCAATCTGCGGGGATTCGTAATACTGCACAAGAGGCAGCCTTTATATTTGCTTAGTTACCAGATCTCAAACGTAAAGCCAATTTACCAAGTCTTCCAAACACCATTTGGACATAAGTGTAGCCGTTTCTATTGAATATTCATCTCTTTGTTTATATTTGAAAATTATTTCATGAAAGGGCCAGCATGAGATGTTTGTGCTCACCCACTGGAAACCGAAAATAAAAAAAAGAATTCGCTGTTAAAATATGAGATGTGATGGCAGGTGCATGAGATGAAATGATCATATTCTCAAGATTTTCATACTGTTGTAACCATTACTATGAGAAACCATCATCTGTTTTCCATATTTAGGCAAGCTGCGTGCGACAATTGGATGTGGAAATATTACAAACCCATAACTCATTGAGGTGAGCCATGTAATAATAATTTTCTAGGGAAAAGTCCATACATAACTTTTATCCTATGAAAAATAGCGCAGTATTCATGAGCGACTAGTTTTTGTCATAAGGCAGAGCTTTTCCTTAGGAGAGGACTAGCCGTACGCTTCTCAATCACTGCAGTTGTCCACACCTCTTCCACAGGAGGTGCGGTTCTCAAGGAAAAGAACAAGATCTCTAGTCATCATGAAAAAACCCGCACTATTAATCATTATATAAAAGATAACCAGCAGGAACATTTGAAAAACCCGTGCTATCTATCATTATATGGAAGAATCCCCCGCAGGAACCTCCATCCTTTTTTTTAAGATGAGCGTGGATACCAACCTGCTGTAAAAGAATTAATCATTATTTCTCTGACTAGGAGCAACTCAATGCTTGCCTTTTTATAGGCACCAGGAATACTACGACTCGGATATACAGCGGGCGCTGCGAGAGCTGAAAGAATCACGGGACATGCTGGCTACCCCTAGAAACAGTGTTGCAATGGACATAACGAATATTCCCTTGGTAAATTTCTGGCGTTCCTGTTTTCCTGGCTTCGATTCCGTCATTATAAGAGGAACTAATTACAGGAAGCTGATACCTACAACGATCCTTATCCTTTGGACATTGGTGCTGCTAATCCATTTGCTAAAGAAATGAAGGAGTCATCAAAGTATATGAAGAGAAGTACTGTACAGGTAAGTGTGTGCGGAGAGAATTATGTTGACCAGGATCTATTTTTGAGATTACCCATGGTTAACAAGTATATGTACCCAAAAATGCGTCCCCTTTGTCTGGTGTCCATCAACGCGTTTACTCATTCGCAATGTTGCCTATGCCCAGCTCTTACTACTGAGTAATCATACCCACAGGAATCACCCATTCTTCCCAATGAAACACCCAGACCCAGGAGGTCGTTAGGTTTAGTTCCGGGTTCTTGAAAGCTTTGATGATGAAGATTTATGACTCACCAAGAATTTCATTCAAGTTGTCCGATGGAGGCCTTGAAAACTACATAATTCCTGAATATCTTACAGTTTCCGTCAACGTCGCGTTCGCTAAACTAGCCCGGATGCCTCTCAACGTTACTACTTCGTTGTGAACTTTTTTTATTGTGTAAACATCGATGTTTCCACCTCATTTTACATATCTTTATGCATGTTCGTGTTCTTTAGGCGTTCTTTAGATCTCATATGATTTTGAATAAATCTGTCAGATTTTTATTTTTCTATGAGATGCTTCACAGTGGCTCGGTTTTACGGCGCACTTTTTTGTTAGGGTGGCCGCAGAACCTGAAGGGCTAACCCGCAAGAGGTAGGGGACAGTTGTAAAGCAGAACCTGAAAGCATAAGTCGGTCCTGCTCACCTGCTCATGAAACCACAGATATGAGGAAATTTTGCCTCAGACCCTTATGCATGTTGTTTTGGTTGACTTTCTGTTTCCAATCGTTCAAAAGGAAGTGCTCATGCACGGTGACGGATGATGGAAAGTAAGACAGAATGATGAAGGAAGAAATGACCCACGTTTTCAGAGCTCCGCCTCGGTTATACTTCCAGATTGGGTCAAAATGCCACTCCATATCCCATGAAGTAGCGCCTGAGCTGGGCCACAAAGCACCATTTTGTCCATTTATCCACTAAAATCGAGTGATCGATCGCAATCAAGAGGACAACAAGGAGTTATTTATTAATCTATTTACTGGATGCACCACAAGGGTGTGTCGTACAGGGTGATAAAAAATTATGGAACGGGTCTTGGATAATCCCTAATTTTTTAGGCATATAATGTCTTTGAGCATAAGAAAACAAATTAGTCACTATAGTCCGTTTCAAAAACGACGATAGCTTAGTATTTGTGCCTATGGTCTGTATTTCTCGCCTGTCTCTTCGAACACGGCACTATTTCTCGCATTTTCTCTTTCTCTAATATCTTCGCAGCTACGTTTCCTGGTGAAACACACTATACAGTGGGGAACAGTCAGCAATTCCTCAGATGCTCTTCTTTATTCCCATCGAAAAGTCGTCTACAGTTTTTGCCCGTGCTTTATGGACCTCCATGAAAATTCATTCGAGGCTTTGTCCGAAGGCTTGCTCGTAATTGCGAAAGCCCCTGGTCGACCAACTAACTTCAATACGCTTCAAATAACATAGCTTGTTGGCAGTGGCGGACGCAGGGGGGGGGCGGGGGGCGCGCCCCCCCGAGAATGGGTCGCCAAATTTTCGAAATTACTTTACAATACAAATAAAAATCTTGTGTTAGTTTATTTTTAATTGTTTATTTTTATTATTATTTTTAATATATTTTTTATTTATTGTTTATTATTATAATTAATATTATTATTAATTTTATTTTCCGTCTGGGTCCCCAAAACGGCGGAGACCCCACTTTTCTTCCCACGCCCCCCCCCTCCCGCCCACTTTCTGCGTCCGCCACTGCTTGTTGGGTATAAGTTTGGTCGTTTTCGACGATGAATCATTCTATGTTACAATGCGTTATTTGATGTTGATGGAGACGGAAACGTTCGCGGCGTTGAATTTCTGCGTATTTCTGGATTTAGAGGGTTGACGACCATCATATTTTGGGGCTTATATTTAAGGCACCAGGCAAAGTAGATGATGTTCCAGAAGAAAAGAAAGGAAGCTACATTCCATAGTTTCTTGTCATCCCGTACATTGTGGTAATATCTATAGGCTGACCAGTAAAAGGGAACATCGTAAAATTGTACACTATTTAGCTGGGCAAATCTAGAACTTTTTGGATGAACTGTGAAAAATAACGATCATTTATGCAGCAATGATGAGTTTAGAATCACTGCAGGGCAGTCGACCTAGCCTATAGGGTAATTTATGCTAGATGCGTGCGTCAGTCGCGCATTAGTCGCACGCATCCATTTACGAGGGATTTTCCACGAAGACCGGTCAACACGGCTTGTACATCCTCAATGAAAAGATCGCGCGGCCGCCGCGAGGCCGTAAACGCGTGCGTCTGAGCTGCGACTACGATGCGACTGGGCCCTATTCTTCATCATATAGACGCACGCGCGTCAGTCGCACGTATCCAGTATAAATTGCCCTTATTGCTCAATGTGTAGTTACTCCCAAATCGGGTCAGGTGAAGCAGGTACAAGAAAGGCTCATTATGCCCCATAATACCAGGATGTAAGCTCTAATGAATGTGTTAATTCGATCACGCAATAGCTGGAAGGAGAAAGCTTTTGCTCTCGGAATTTTTACTAGTTTACATAGTTCAAATCTAATGAGTAAACATGTCTCGGTTAAGTGATTACTGGACTAGTAGCGAACATCAGGTAATTTTCTTGAAGGCATCGCTATGAACGCTCCTTTAAAGCTCGTTAAAATAAGAGGCAATTTTCCGCGTAAAGAGGGGGGGGGGAAGAATTTCCTTTATCCAGAGGGAAAGTGCAACATCATCGGCTGTGGAACGCCCCAGCATCTGTCTACTAACTCACATCGACTTGTTTGGATTTGAAATATTGGCGATGCGGCGGCTGATAGCGCGGGCCATAGTGACAGTGGCGCTGATGGATGGCCTTCATTCTCGGGCACCGAGCCGCACGCGTCCAGCAGCGAGGTGTCAAAATCCACGCCTTCATCTGGAGACAAATGCACCCATTGTTTCTGCATTTCTCGCCGTAAATGGCTGAATCTGCGGTTCCATGCTTTCTTCAGCTTGATGTCGTGGCACCCAAGTTCTGCAGGGTTAGGCCTCCCAGTGCTAGTGTGCAGGACTTCCCAGGACGTGTCTAAGGCTGGAATTGGCCTAAAAATCCTAAAAGTTTGCAACCTGCTGAAGTAGTTGAGGATGCAACGAGCGCCTCGGCCATGATTGATAGTCGAATACGCCTTGACAGCCGCCCTTTCCTTCTCCCACACATAAATCCATGCCGCCGCATCACCCTATCAACTTCGCAATTTATGCATTTTACTCAATCTCAACCAGTTCAGCTTTTTAGTACCCTAATTTGTTCATCGCAGTGGTATCCTTGTGGTTTTATCGTTCGGATTTTTCCAATTAGGGTCAATTTTTTATTATATATCGGATTTTACGACCATCATGAAATACTGGTAACTGCATATGTAAATATACAGAAAATCGGCCCTGCTTATCGTGAAAAAAAAAACTGTTTCTTGCTGAAATTTCTTGAGGTGCCCATCCAAGAGTACCCACTGCAAGGGCAAAGCATCGCTCTTTTTTGAAGAAATTTCTTCGGAAAGTTTTTTAGGAAGAAGGGGGAAAGAAAATGAAATTTTAATTCAAATTAAAGGAAGAAATTTTCAGCTCCATCTATAAATCTTCTTTTCAACCCAAGCTACATAAATAATTCAGCACCTTTTTTTTCATAACCTTCATTTCGTATCACAAAACGTCCAGAAATTGGATTGTACCATTCTTATATAAACCGGAAGAATGCGAAATTTCCAAGCCATCTGGAACCATTGAAAGGCTTCACTGTGAAGAAAGTAAGGACATATGTATGGCCAGGATTCTTCACAATTACATGAAATTGCGGCAATATATGTACAAGTTTTAGCTCTGTAACATTTGTGGTAGTATCCCAGATTAGCGAACATTCCGGAACTTCAGGGAATCACCTAGGTTTGGAAACGCTGGAAAAGTGCCAAAGACTCCAAACGCGACGAAGTTTCCACACGCTTCAGAACCAAGGGGTGGATTTTTGCGTGATCCTGGATGCGCACATGATTTCGAAATCTATTACATCAGAATTATATGAATTTCTGCATTTACGCACTGAAGCTGTGGAGTTTTCTTCGAAAAAAGAAAATAAATTTCTCTAAAGGCTCAGAAAGGAACAATCTATGAATATTGCCTTTTGTAACTTCTGCAAATCATAGTGTTGACCTCTCCTTCTTGGAAAATTACCAACAAAATCTACTACTTACTTTAATGCCCTTTTACAACGATGAGCAAGTGATTTCTGTAGTGAATATTCAATTTTATGTACCTTCTCTCGAAGGATCGCATTGTGAAATTATTGCTATGTAATAAATAAATAGCTTCTTCAAAAATTATGGTTAGTCTTCGAAACATTACATAATCAAATGGCTTCAGCAAAAAATACATCTATGACTTAACCGTGAAACACTCCGGGAAACGTTGTCCAAACGTTTGCTAACACGTCATTGCCATGGTCTGCTTCACCAGTGTCGGCCTCTTCCTCACCTTTTCTAATCAGCGAATGCTCATATTTTAACCAAAATAGCTATAATAGTTTAGCTTTAATAGCGTCTTAATAAACAGTTCCTGTAAATTGATATGAAGTCGCAAAGGTTCGCTATTACGCAACATCGTCACAACCTAACTCTGCTTGTTCTCTGCCATCAGCAATTAGATGTGAACAGCCGCAGAAGCCAAAAAAGGTGTATATGAACGCCTGCCGTTCGTGACCACTTTCATTTCTACCTGGGAACATTTCTAAACGTATTAGAAAAGAGAATTTTTTGTTGCTAGGCCTAGGCATTGACGATAGAAATTTCTTACAGCAAATTGATGACTTTTTTGTCCTAGCTTCGAAATTCTAGCTAGAAAAGTTAAACCGTGGGGGAGGGGATCAGGCTTCCTTCGACTGGAAAAAGGTCATTATTAACACGCAAAAATCCGTCAATGGGGCATTCTCCCGGTAAAAAAAGGGAAGAAGCAGAAGTTGCAATGATGGGGTTTGGCAAAACCTGCCCTAAATCAATGAGACACAAATTAATGATTAGGGAAAAAAGAAGGGAAAATACGTTCTGACTTCCGTTTCGTGCTATACCCTCATACAGAGGTTAGACTGAAAGCATAGAGCTTAGATTGAAAGCATAGAGCTTCCCCTAGATTTCATCAGTATGGCAAGGGAAGCCCTAAGCTTAAAAAAACGAAATGAAATAAAGGAAGTGCTCTCCATTGAGTCGACATGTAGGGTCTGACGTAGAAAAGCAAGAATAACAAAATAGAGAATAACAAATAAGCTTGGGTAATTAGACCTTGAAAAGTAACACTCCCAATCTTTAATATGTGGTGGAAATTGCCAGGGTCTCATATTCACAGTGATAAAACTGGTTTGCGAAGGAAAATAACCTGAACGACCCGTTTTAGCAACTTTTTCTGGTACTTTTGGGCGGAGCCAAGAACGTGTACGAGATTTCCGCACCAATTGCCTCCTCGGTGAAAGAACAGCACCAAGCAGAGTAGGGGGTGGGGGATGTGGAGCGTTATACTGAGGAAATGGATGCGCCTAATTTTTAGAAATGGTTAGTTGGATGATTGGCCAATCGCGGAGCTCAACCTCTCCTCGCTTCACTGCTATGCGTGGTGTGGAAATCTCGTGCACCCGTCTGAGCCCCGCCCTAGTTCTCCCAGCAGCAGGCTACCTTTCTTAGTCCTAGTGCGATTGCAGGACACTGTAGTGATCAGCAGTGGCCTGTTTTCCAATCCAGTGTTTTCACATTTGTAGCTGATTCGTAGAGGTGGATGCACGAATTTTGCTCGGGGTGTGGCTGGTGAAAAAGGGGCTTGGTCAGCTAAAAAAGGCAATTCGTTTAATATAGAAATTGACCCGTAAATATTCTTGCAATGAAACAAGGAGTCAGAAATAAGGTGATACAATAACTTTGCCCATTTTGCAAAGCAAGTTTGAAGGATTTGCTAACCCATCCTTGAGAGGTGGTCGGCGGAGTGGGAAGGGGTGGGGGAAGGCTCTGAGCGCCGCAATAAGCCTATACGAGACTACAATAAGCAACTGTATGAAGACCTTTTTTTTCAGAAGCTATTCTGACTAAAAGCTCAGAAACCACAAGACACTCGGAATGTCATGAATAGGCACTTCCTCTCGGCAGCTCTTATCATCCTCGTTTTCTTATGGAGAGATGATGTTCTCAGATATTTGCACGTCATTGAGGACTCTCTCCTTCCAGTAGGTCCGTTATTTCAACAGCGGTTTCATATTCCAGGAGTTTATTCAAAAATTCTATTTTTATTCAGATCCCCTAGACTTTGGATTTCTCGATGAACTAGTGGACACGGAACATGGGCTGATACTGAGAGGGAGTGATCGTGAGTTTTCCTCATTCTTCCATTTTGAGTGATTTTCACGAAATAAAAAAACCTATTTAGCAGCCTATTCAAACTGTTCCACATGGGAGTTGTCCATAAATGAGACTATCGGCTATGGATGGAGCAAATCAGTACACTCACTATCTGCTGCTACCGTGATTAAACGGCCATATCTCGATGGAAGAACATTCCAGAACTGCTTCCACACAAATTTCGGAAAGGAGGACTGGGTGAGTTGACTTTTCACATCTTGGTAACAACACTATGTCGAATTCCAGAGCTTTTTCTGGGATTCCCCGTGAAAATAAACCGTGCTCATCACCAAGAGCAGAGGGAAAGGGAGAAATACCGTTAACTAGAAGTAAAAAAACTGAAGTAAACATGATCAACAGTAACTTGAACTATATTGATTTATTCCTAGTTATCCGTAACTAGATAGGTAGTCGTGAAAAAAGAGGCCAGTTTTTTTAGCAGACTTTTCGAGGGTTCGTTTAATTACGAGGTATAATTCCAAAAAAAAATTTACCAGTTTTTCCAACAGTACAGAGCCCTCATAAGATTACCCAGAGTAAACGTGTCAACACCCCAAAAATTATCCATCGTTAACATGGGCGTCAACACGTTTACCCTGGGTAATCTGAACGATGCATTCAGGTCAAGAATCAAAGAGGAAAACTGTTAAAACCCTCAGAAATTATGAGTAATATGCGATACATAACTCAAGAAGTTTTCGAAAAATGAGTGAAACCTTGGCACGACTCCAACGAGAACTGGTCCCCAACCTGTGCTGCTGACTGATTCCACCTTCTAGCATGTAGCTTGGATTCCTCAGTGTTCTATCAGCAAAACAAAGGACAGAATAGGATCATTTTGGTGGAAAAAACGGAGATTTTTCCATGCAACAAACTTATGCACAAGGACAGTTGGGGACCAGTTCTCGCCATCGGCAATTTCTCGCGGATGATCAAGCCGGAGTTCGTATAAAGGGGTATAAAGGCCACATTTCGATAAATGAACGTCGGCTGTTCAGTTTAGAATACGACACTCTGAAAATTTCCAGGAACTGCGCTGCCATATGGAAATTCTTCGAGGATTCATTAATGAAATCAAAATGTTGCTACTACTACGGGATAATTACAATGTGATAAAGGTCAGTTCAAAGGTTGCTGCACAAAAACCAAAAATTAAGCACCTAAGTAAACAATATAAGCCAACAATTTCCAGTTGATCTCCTACTGCATTCCACGGAACCCTTGGAAAAACTTGGAAAATGTGAACATCATAACTGAGAGAGGCACTCCGGTGGATTTGTTTTTGCTACTGCAGCTGTCATTGTCGCAAAGGGACCACCTTTTCAAGGCACTGCACTCATTTTTCGTTGGAAATCCAACTCTGCGACTCCATGACTTTAGGAGGCAGCAGGTTAGTTACGTAGGGACTGAGCGCTTTGGAAATTTATGCCAAGTCATTAAGTTAAGTTATTTCCCCCCAATCAGTGTTGCTTGGGTGATAAACTCTCTAGAGCAGAGTCAGATAAAAAGATTTAGAAAAAAAATAGTTAAAAAAGATGTCTTAGCAATGCCATCTGGAAGTATCTCTCCTACCACCGACGATTTTCCGCAGAAAGATAGAGTTTCTTGCAATTTTATCGAAAACTGTGTACTGTTCATTTCGATCAAACTGTAGCTTATGGGGTCTAATAAATCTTGTGAGAATGCAGACCAAGCGTTGTATTCGACAACAATTAAAGAACCACTGAGAGGTTACCATGCAAGCCGAGCAGAAATTATTGGAAAGATATGCCGGCGTAGGAACTTTATAGAGCAATCGCCATTTATTCTCCACAAATAGGGAAAACATGAAAACATACTTCCAAAATGGCGTGCGCACTGAGACACAGGATCCAACGATGCGCCGATCTACCGTGTCAAAATGCTGCTTTGCATGATTAGGCATTAGTATGTTGGCAATTTGGTATTCTTGCGTGCAGTAATTTAAAAAAACGTCAAACTATCAAACAAGAGCCTTGCAATCCCAAAGGAGGTAATCTGAAAGTTTGTTGGGTCAGTGGTTATGAAGCGGATATAGCAGTGCACTGCTTCAGCGGGCAATTTTCCTTATTCAGCAATTTTATTGTTGCTTATGGTTTTGGAATAGTAAAACCAACCAAAAGCAGGAGAGATTCGTCTGAAATTTCAATCGGCCTGACGAGATGCAATTAGGAAAAATCCTGCCTCTCATGTTCCAGTCATATTTCTCATTTTTTTTTCCATCACGTCGCGCTGCATGGCGCTTTGAGCGATGTACCTTCTTCCAATCTTTCCTTTCTTAGTTTTTCTTGTTGATTAATCGAACAAAACCTTCCACTTCACCGTTGTTTGCATTTCTTCCGTTGACGAAATAAATATCAATATCAATATGCATCCAGCGGTTTGTCCTACAACTATGTAATCCACATTTTGGATTCACGCCTCCCCTGTCATAGATCTTCAATAGCAGTTCCCAGATTCAATTTTATAGCCTGATTTCAGCTAGTTATGGTGGACGATCAGCCAAAAATAGTGGACTTCGACGAGGCTTACTTTATCGATGCCGACTCCGAGTCCGATCACTGTAAGTCGTTCTTTGCCAGTTTTCAAGCGTTTTTTGAATTGTGTGAGGATACCGCCTATATCTCAGGAAAATGATCGCTATCCTACTCTATTCTCTCTCTGCTACTCAGATGATGAAATGTCATCGCTGAGAACTGTCTCCTATCCTTTCTTGTGGTGGAAATTTGCTGCAAAAATAATCCGTCCACTTCAATTCTTCTCCAAAAAGCTTTCACATTTCTAAATACAGCTCGGTCAGAATGGTGGACCTAGGTTTGAAAACCCATTCAGAGAACCCGGACAATTTTTGCTGAAAATTCATTTGGTTTTTTTTCTTCAATTCATTTGAGATATGTGTTTTTTTCTACATTTTGTCGCAACTTTTTCCTATATGTCGTAGCAACGTTCTTTTCTCACATCTGTATAATGAAATTTATCAAGAAACCATTTTTTGATATGCTGTATCACTTGTTGAGATACCCAAAAGTAATTTTCTTCTAGGATACAAATATCTTGGAGTAATTTTTAGATAAATAGATCATGGAAACAATCATTTTTTTTTCTCAGTGCCTCACTTTCTGTCCCCAGAATGAACTATAACTTTACTGTGACAGAAGCCCCAGTGAAGATCCTCCATTACTTTCGTTTTAAGCGTTTTATTTTTGTTCTTTGATGTGCACACCTTTCCGGTGTACCAAGTAAATAAATAAATAAATAAAAATAAATTTGAGAATCCCGCAGAAATCGGGGTGCATGGGTAATTTTTGGCCACCGTGCATCTATACCTTTTGAGCATAGGAAGCAGTGCATGTATACATTCCTTTCAAGCGGAAGGCACCTCTCTGGATTTCAATGTGAAATTTTGGTAGGTTTGAGTTCATAGATTGGAAAGATGCAATATTTTCGCACGGTAAACTCTGGATACACGGATTGGTCTCAGTGTTTTCGAGAACATTCACAAGGCCGCTATAAGCCTCGATACTACAAATACGTGTAATAAAGCATTTTATAAAGTCACCAATAGAGCTGCTCTTCACATACATAGTTTTCAAGATCATGGTTTTGAAAAGTCAGTATTCTGTTTCTTTTTAGACCAATCAATAATCAAACAAAAGCTCATCGCCGAGTTGCTGGTGAACTACACGGATACGGGTCTTCAGCACGATTGTTAGGAATGAAGATGGGAAATGGCGAATGCGGAGAGGAGCGGGATTCATTTAACTTATTTATTTGGTTCAAGAAATAAATGTTTTAAATCTATAACCTTCCATTTAAGGAGAACATAAAAGAAAAGTGCAGTGAAGTCAGCTTAGCCTCGTTTAAAATCGAGAAATTTCATCATTAATTCAAGAATGATAATGCTTTCCAGCAGATAAGCAAGCTTCCTCGCCACGTTCACAGTCATGAACGAGAGGAAACATTGTCCATTGAAAAATGTACATAATTTCCCAATATATGTATGCATATGGTTTAGTAGCAATTAAGTTCAGGTCATTATCGCTCGATCTACAAAGTCAGAGGGCTCCATACTTGGAAGAGAACGATGGAAAAAATAGCAAAATACGGCATCTGCATGAATCTCTTCAGAGAGAAAAAGGAAGACGAATGAGGTGCGGATGTCAACTGTTAAGTAGTTTGAAAAAATTGGGACAGTTGTACCAAAAAAGAGAAAAGACAAACAAAAAGGAATGTGTATGAACAATACGAACAATAGCTGAAGTCGAGATTGAAGAAGTGGATTTATCCAGCAGAATCTGGATTACAACATGCGCAGGATTTTTGAAGACGAGTATTGTAAGTAGCTGATTTAAGCACTCACCATTTTGACGTATCCATGATTGAACTACTGTAGTGACAGGCTTCGATGACTCTAATAAGAGGATATTCCCGAAGGCAGCACTCACTTTGGAAAACTTTCTCGACTTTCCACCTGAAATGTTAAAATTGGGTCTAATGCAAGCGAAGAACTACTGGAGAAGAAAGGGTGGGGAATTCTCGCGCAAATAGCAGCTTGTGAATTACAATGATTTTGCACCCTTCTATTTAGAGTAAAGTCAGAAAAAGAAGATCCAGAGAAAATGATTAAAAAAAGACTAATTAATGCCATCTGGAAGAATCTCTCTAGCTATCGACGAGTCCATCCTAATAAGGTAAGATCCTAAATCCATCCTAATAAGATAATCGATGAGGCTAAGAGGCTAAAAGACCTGAGGTTCTGTTTTAGTAAAGTTAAGTGGAGTTAGACAAATTGGATCTACTACGAATTTCCCTCACTTTGCCAAGAGGACCATCGAAGGCGCGAAAAGACTGGAATCGATCCAGAGATCAAGGAATTCTCAACGGAACACGAGTGCACCTCTTAGAGAGGATACCTCAACAATTCTCATGCCTTTCTCGAGAAATTTTTCCTAAAATTTCGAGGATATGTAGGTCGAGTTTGCTAGCATTTTATATAACAAACATATTCGTAGAAAAAAAACGGATGACTGTGAAGAGATGTGGAAACACAACATTTTGTCAATCGGTCGTTTCAATGCGTGGGCTACTAAACCTCAAACAATGTTATGGAAGCACGGATGTGGAAAAACAGCAATGAGAGATCATTAGCCATCGAATGGATAAAAACCGGAAAATTACCAGTGAGCAGTCGAACACTAGGGTGGTCGTGCGCTGCACTTCTTGACAGTCTGCCAAATGACCTTGAGGTCAATCGGTCACTTCTACTAACAGCAACGAATTTCTCACCTACATTTCCCTATTTCCATTATAAAATGATTTCCTTCTTCATTAAATTTTCGATGGCATCACTGGCGCTATTAAGGAGCCCAGAAGAAGTCTATTCTATGGTGAGTGTCTTCTTTTATCACATGGGTCAAAATATTTTGGTCCTCGTACCGCAATATTCCATACAAATGTCGCATAAGACATCATGGAGGGTTTCTGCTGGCATTTTCTTTGCCTTTTTCTGTGCTCTGCTTCCTGAGTTCTCCTATTTCTCCTATTATTAGCCTTTTCTGGTTAATGTGGTTACTGTTTATGTAAATAGTGATCTCATGACCGAGACTTGGAAGAAATTAGTTTAAAAATCGCCTTAAAATTAGCATAAACGGAACAAAATCATAAATGAATGCTGATATAGACGTTAATTTTCAGGGAGAATGATAACAATTTTCAAAAGTAACGGGGATTGAGTGTTTGCGCCTAAAATTGCAAGTTATACAAGAATTGTCAGCATCCAGGATCTTCTTTCACGCGCACCGACTTCTATGTACTCCTTTCTTGTTCAATTTTCCACCAACCGGCGGTTTTGGTGAAATGAACTGTACCAGCAATGGTTTAAAGTTGGCATGCTATCAGTGAACTAGTTTGAATTAAGAGAGCACACTTTAACAGCGCTTTATCCGCAATCTTCCGAGTTGATATGTGCAGAAGTTCAGAAATGAAGGCCAGTAAGCGATTTTTACTCTTGTTCTTTGACCATGAACGCAGAAATACGACCTTAGTATTCAGGAGCTCTGTAATTAGTTATGCGCAAGATTAAGTTCGTATCTGTCTGAAGTTTATTTATTTATTTATTTAATACGCTCAAAAGGCGCGCCAACAACTAAAATAACTAAACTAAACGAGAAAGTACTGCATCGTACCGTAAGAGAAAAAATAGTAGAAGCAGCTTGTCTATAGGTGGGACAACTATGGCCGAGGCTATGGAAATAATATATAATCCATGCCAAGAGAAGCGTAAAGCGAGTGGAACTAATGTCAGGCCTCACATCAACCAGCAAGATGCCCTCGTCCATTAATAGAGTCATAGGAGCCACACCGGAAGTTCGGCAAGCGGGTATACTGGTTAACCTCGCTCAAGCGGTGGACTGGTGCCGACATATAGCCCATAGGCACACATATAGCCATAGAAAGCAGATTTTTGAACGATATTGACAAAACGGCGGTGAAATAAAAAGAACTTAGTAGTGGACAATGGAGATTTCTACAAGCTTGGCTTGGGTTTTTTACAATATTTTTTATGGATTCGTCTTTCTTTGAGGTTCCGCCCTGGACTGGCACAAATCTCGAGTTTTTCTAATTCATCTTTGACGCGATATGTGGGATGAAAATCAGCGACATTCAGAATCATAGGCTGCTAACGCAGGTTCGCCTTCGACGTAACGCAAGGCGAATAATGACAACAACACCCTCTTCCTTTGATTTTCAAAACCCTACACGGTCCGGGCTACATTTCAGGAAACTGTCGGAAACAGCCGTAAAATGTGTGCATTCTGTGCTTGCGTACAATAAAACGAATGTTAAATGAAGAAATATTTATTTCTTAAATAGTCTTTGATACCACCGGCGTATGGAAAAGGCACAACATCACGGAACCATGATGATCCAGCGTCAAGCTGCGACCACCTTATGCAACATGTAGACAAACACTTGAACCCAAATCGATCGATAAACATTTGATCCACACAACATATCACACAACTTCTGGAGTACAGATCGAATGAAAAAATAGTGACAGAGAATAGAATTAAGATTGAAATTAGTGAAAAATGGAGCTTTTGTTCGGATAATGTAACATTTTCGCAAATTTCGATAGTGTCAGGAGCAATCTGACACCATCTGACATGGATTGAGAGCAGCTCTCACTCTGGATTCTAGCTGGGAATGGAACGAAAAAATCAACCTTTGATTTTTTCGCTGTGTGATCACCTGAGATAACAAATATGACTTGTATATACAAACGATGACGTCACAATATATGAATAGCTTTAAATCTAAGGTCTAGCACCGAACGAACACTAGGTGGGTGGCTAGGGACCAACTTGAATTACGGTGAGGCTTTCTAGCATATTTTTAGTCTGAGAGTTGGCCCTGCCACCCACCCGGGGTGGGATTAAGCGAAATTTCCGGAACGTGTGGACAATTGGCAATATTTCACGAGTTACCGTATATAATGAGCTGCTGAACTAGGCAAGAACTAAACAATTCTGTCCAATAGATAATAAAAGACACGTCGAACGCATCGATTTCTACCGCGTCCGGCGGGGGCGGGGCTTAAAGTTGACGACCGCTACGGCGATCTTAGCATAACACTACGAAAATATATTAATGAAACGACATCATGACGGTGACGTCATCGTTTAATAATCGTCGATAACCATTGTGGCCTCTTCAGCGGTAGACCGGAGATGAGACGATTTGATGAAGCACACCAACGAGAACAACAAGGAAAAACATGCTGCAAAAATCGATACATTGATCGAACCCATAAATTCAACAGTAAAGTGAATGAGGTTTTTGAACTAACCAGCAATAACAAGGTAAACCCTTTGCGGTGATAGCACTACAAAAAGCGCTGCCAGTACAGCACTCGTTACCAGTAGCGTATTGGCCACTCCCAGATACTGGTAGGAGAGGCGCCGATTCTGAACAGCAAAAAAATCGATTATTGATTCGGATGAGAAAACAGAAGCAACCACTCACATAACGCCCAACGGACACTCTGTTATAGCAAAATGGGCATACAACGGCTCCTCGTAGGCGATGAAACTGGAAGGATTGAGTCATTCATTTATTCATTCATTCATTCATTCATTCATTCATTCATTCATTCATTCATTCATTCATTCATTCATTCACTCGATCATTCATTCATTCAATTGTAACATTTTTCTAGGAAAAAGGAAAAAAACGGAAAAGAATCCTCAAAAACAAAAAAAAAACCTTTGAAAAAAAGAAACATACTGAGAACTGCTCACTGCAGTGTGGACACATGTACCGTGGTGAGCATACATCGCGTGGATATCGTACTTTGGATAGATTTGGACCTGAAAAGAAGTGTAGGCCATTCAAGAACACGAAGAAAAGTTCAGTTTGGTGAGCAATCATTATTACAGTAACTTTCAAGGATATTGGGTTGAATCCACCCTCTCCGAACTCTAACTTGGCAATTATTGGTGGTTGGACGTCTTCAAAGTAGTTGTGTGCGAGTGATTATTTTATGTCCAAAATTACGATAAGATCACCTGCTAGCCGGATCAAATTTTTCATTTTGATTTGAGGACATGATCCCAAGAATTTACATGGAAGGAAAGCACGTATTTGGAAAAGAAAAAACTAACAGTTCATTTTTTCTCAGAAATTGCAGAATACAGGGCTGATGCTGACCCCGGATGCATTACTACGAGGCTGGGCAACATCATATCAATGGGTTATTGTCCATTAGCAGCGGCTGGGTATAAGTAGCTTGAGTATGGGTAAAGATGTTGATGGGTGCAAGGTAATAAGGAAATTCGGGTACGTTAACACGCTTACCATGGGTAACTTCAATGATGCATCCAGGACCGGCTCCAAATTCACAACTTGCCATAATTGATTTCTAGCAATGGCACCAACAGATGCCCGGAATTCTTCCATATATATCTGACGTCGTCTATACCCAGCTGCTAACCATGTAGAATCAAACCAATGGGTATGAGACTACCCATTCTTCCAATGATGCACCAGGGCCCGGGGGCGAAACGGATGTGCTGGGGTTCGATAGTAAGTACAACTGTGGAGATAAGATACTTCGCACCGTTACCCATCTCTCCCACGTACGTTTGTGTTGGGAAAAAATTATTGGGCTTCATTCACACCCTTTGTCTCATCACATTCTCCAGCACTTTTACTGATCAAGTAGCAACCCTATGCTAAATTCTAGGCCATATAACTACTAATTAAAGGTCTCCTAAGTTGATTGGCTATATAAGGGGCAGTCACTGCTGTTCCCGGATGAGAAGCATCGTTAAAAAACTGGTAATCTATGCGTCTTATTAGTACATCCTGAGTATTACTGCGTTTACTGTCGACGTTCTTAGAGAGAGGTGTAAATGAATAAATGCTATTAAGAGATTGTAAATAGACGTAGGGGGAATCTACGGATGAAACCTCACCTAGTGCAAGTACATATGTACAGCGATGAATAAATAATAAATTGTTAATTGTGCACTAATACCGTATGTATGGATAAAAATGCAGGCATAAAATATGTATATGAAAGAGGTTCCACCAATTTTGGGCTAGGTTCATCCGTATAGAGCTGATGTGTAGCGTTGCAGCACTTTTTTTGTGTTGGTAAAAATTTTCGAGCATAATCGGACGGACGGACGACGGACGGGGCGGATCTTTGGACGGACATGGGAGATAGAAGTCGCTTAATCGACTAATTCCAGGTTAAAGAGGTGGAAGTATGAGCTAGAGCGTGGGTTTGTGTGATTTTAAGCGGTACATCCCATTATTTTCTCACTTTCATGTTTAATAACACAAATAAAATTATTACAAAAATAATATTTTATGAAAAAATGCAGTAAAAAGCTCAAAGGTTAGCTGTATGTAAAGAGCAAAAACTAAGTTTACCTGCTGGATAAGGAGGAAGTGTCTCGAACGGAAATGCTTGTCCAGGTGGCCATGAGAAGTGATGCACTTTGGAGGGGATTTGCGTGGATTCTTTTTCTTTTTCTTGTGCCTTGATTTTCATTACTGAAAAATACCACTTCACTTATCATACTAGTCAATGATCCCAAATAAGGAAAAACGCATCCAAATTCCAGAAAGAGGCAAATAAAGAAGAACAAACACCCCAAAAACCCACTGTTTCCCGGATGAAAATAGAAGAAACACGATAGCTTCGTATAAGATTACATGCTAGATTGCAGCCGGAATCACATGTCTGGTGGATTTTGAGTGGGGGAGGTAACTCGTACTTACTTTTAACAAAGAGATACAGTGAAATATGATCCACAGCTGATCATCGGTGAATCGGAAAGGCTTCCAACGCTAACAGCTCTATGGAAAAGGTCAACAGCTCAGAAAAATCTAGGCAAACATAGGAAAGCAATGTTCAGGATATTTTTAGCCGAAAAAAAACTTGAAAAGCGGCTTTGAAGTTCTAAGACCCAAAAACTTGACAGAAATCTTGAGGATCGCAAACAACACTTTTTCATCGACTTCTTGTCCAGAAAAAAAAAACCGGATACACGTTTTCCATATGTTCATAGCGTCTGCTGAGCATATTTCGCGAATCGTGTAATGTTTCTATGGATAGAAGATTGAAAATTTGCAAGAAGCCCAGCGAAATATCAAAGAAGAGCCGACTTTCTGATGAATGAATGGTGAAAAAAAGACGAACCACTAAGAAAAGGTTTCAGGGAAAAGCCGCGAATGGGAGGTTCCAGGAAGAAGCGCGCCCATAGGATTGGCTTCCAAGCGGAAAATGAAAACTTTTCATCCCAGAGACTTTGGAAATCAACACCTTGTCAGTAAATTTGCCAGTATAACAGCTCTATGAAGCAAAATATCTTCCGGAAAATTTTCTAAGTGAACATGCTTTTCCGGAATTCCCGCAGGACAAAGTTAAAATATCTCTCATGGGTAGATTTGAATACAAATGCAGAAAGGGATTGTGTTTTCCTTCTCGCAAAGATGTTCTCGATTAGAAATTAAGGTGGAAAGAAATGATGAGGAGGTGAGGGAATGAATTGATGATGGAATATATGGAAAAAAGCGGTATGAAAACAACAAAAAGATGTGTTCAAGTCAGAGTAGAAGCAAGTAGGGATCAAGCCAACCTAGCAGACAGACAGACAGACAAGCAGACAGACAAATGGAAGGACAGACAGATAGACAGACAGAAACATATTTAGATAGACAGATAGAGAGACAAATTAAGAGAATTGAATAGGACGATAAGTAGGTCGGCGGAAAGACGGGCAAAAAATTGGCCAGACCAAGAGTTGTGGATGGAATATGTATGTTGGTGTTTATTTATTATATTGATTTTGTACTAGTAATTATGAATTAGTACTTCGTAGCATGCGTTTAACCATGGACTATTCTGTATTAATTTTTTTTCATTTTATTATGTGTCCTGATAGGAAAAACATGACAAAACGGTGGACAGTAGTGAATAGGAAACAGAGAAGAACTGGTGTGAATGAATGAATGAATGAATGAATGAATGAATGAATGAATGAATGAATGAATGAATGAATGAATGAATGAATGAATGGAGTTGCTCATTCTGAAGATGAATAAATGAGCCCATGACCAAAGATGGCAAATTCCACATTGCTACGGCGCGTTGAGTGGCGTCCTTGAGGACCCCAAAGCTCATCGTGGGACGTTTCGAGAGCCTACGAACACCCTCTAAGCTCAAAAAACGCGCCGATGCGGACGCAACGATGTGCCAAATCCAGATCGACCATCGTATTCCCACGTCAGCCGGCCCACCCGACACAGCTGTACGTTTACGGTTGAGATTTCTTTAGAAAAGAACGGGGTTAACATGCGAAATGGCAATAAAATCGCAAGGGGAAAGCGAGCCCGGAATCGCGGTCAGCCGGGATTTCGTCACGATAACATCGGCAAATCGGCGAGGTTGGAACGCGCAGCGCGATCGTAAACAAAACATGAAGGATTATAATCCTCATCCAATAAGTTGTCAGAAAATAAAGTCAATCCAAAGCGAGCATAAATTTTTTCCACATTTTAAACCCCTTCCAGAAAAAAAACTAGTGAGGAATCCGTCATTGTCTATGAACTGAACTCACTTCATACACAATAAAATGAATAAAATAACACGACCATAAAAGTGAGAAAAAGAAAAAATAAAGACTAGTTGGCACTTCTCCAAAGAAAAATTCAAAAGCTGAAGTGATAGTAAGTGCCATACTGTCAACCAATTATCAGTTGCAAATACAGAGATGGAGCCGACACCAGAAAATTTTTGACATACATATTCGGGTGGTCTAACGAAAGCGAGCGAGAGCGAGCCACAAAGCAAAGCGAGTATGAACTGCACTAGCGTGGGAGCAATAACCCTGGAAGAAACGGAAGACGTCAAATTTGCGAACAAAAACCTTAAAAGCACTGGTAAAGCAAACCGCATGCGTGCGACAGCGAGATCAAGGCAGTAGCGACGTAATGTCGTCTGATATAGCGACAACAAGCGACAGAAACGATTCCAAGGAGGTTCACAGAACATTCAGTGGGCAGGAAAAAGTGAAAAAAAATTTGTTCATACACTAGAAATTCCAATAAAGTAGTAAGCTAATATACGATGTCCTGAAAGCGCTATGCAATTACGCGAGAGGTGGCGACCCTAAGCGAGAAAAATCGCCTCCTAAGCATAAACCTACAAAATTCTCTAGCACATGCCTCGATTGACTAATGATTTACAAAATAGCAATTTGCTTCAGTTTGTTTATTTACGCTTCTATAGGCATGATACTCTCCCTATGAATAAAGGTGCTGCCGCTATTACATTAAGCATTTCCTGGGAGCGGGTACGGCGGCACAAGCGAGTATAAGCGACAAATAAGAACAAAACGGCCTCGAGAACCAAGGAAAACTCGTGGTTCTGAACGAACTGAAAAGTAAAGTGTGTGGCAGCAAGCAGTAAACGCAGGCGATTATGTATAATACCATATAAGACGTAAGACGAAGCGATTATGGATTATGAATCATGTTTACTTCACATATCACTACAGCTTCTTCATGGAAATCAGGCCCAAGTATATTTATAGGAACTAATTTAACTAATTACTCGATGACAAGTAGTAAGTATCGCTTCATATCGTAAATAGCGCCGCTGAGAGTGATTAAATATGCGCGAAGTTCCAAAGAGACGACGTCGAGGGCGTGGTGGACGCGTGAATAATTCCCCCTAATGCGCGGCAATGCGGCCGACGAACAAAAATTCGCAGCAAACGAAATTCGCAGTGTCCTGGGAAATTCCAGGAAAATCGCATTCTCTGCAATTTATATACAGCACAGAGCTCATTTCAATGGTCTCTGCACCGGCGACGGACGATCAAAAAATGCGCTGGCGCCGAGAGATCGGCCGGTCAACTACACCCGCACCGGTTGGTGAGCAAAGGTCGGGGATGTACGGCCAGAAAACTGCGAAATTTTCAGGAATTTCTGGAGCAAAAGCTGTGTCATTATAGGCAAAAGTAGTTTCTAAGCAAGCTCTTCCAGAAAATTTCCATAGCCAATATTTTACTCCGGCTTTAGTGCCACGATTTGAAGAAGAAGAACAATTGAGTGAAGGTTTTTAGAGAGCCGATTCCCAAAAACGAAGCTATAGAGATGAAAAATTCGCATTTCCAGAATTTTTTGTTGCCCATGGATCACGGAAAACCCCAGGAAAAATCGCTTATCACTTATTTCCCAGAAATCTCCAGCAGATCCTATTTTTTTTTACTGAATTGTTTGCATTTCAACACCTAACAAATATGTTTTTCTGACTAGCATTAGCAATGTAATCTCTCAGGAAATGTCATTGTCCAGATCCATTAGTGAGGATCACAAATGGGAAAAGATGAATAAATGACATTAAACGTAACGGTAGGCAAATGGGATAGAATTTGGAATATTCGAGAAGTCAACGAAATCGACCAATCAGAGAAGAGGAGACTAAAAATCGAAGGCGTAAGAACGGAGAATAACCAATCATAGCATCGGCAGCGGGTCAAAAATCAAAAGTTCGTAGAAGAGGTGGAATTGACCAGTGATAGCAAGCTATCTTAGACTAGTTTCACTTTCATTTATTCATTAATAGCTCAATATTACGAGAAGGATGGGAAATAAATATTTATTTTAATAACTAATAACCCAAATATATGTAGATATAAGATCTATTACCCTCTTATATTAAGCTATATAATGTTGAATATTTAATAATATCTACGTAAATAAAACAAGGAAAATGAATAAGTTTAAAACGACAGGAAAAATCAAGCATAAACATATCCACAAAAATATCCATAAACATCATGACGTCATCGCCACTAAACAATCAGCTGTCAACTTCACTATTGTGAAGCACGTCTCAGTGGACTCTCCATCGTTTGGCCGTTCGCCAAACGATGCGCCACGGATAACGGGTTTGCATGGCCGGCTGCGCGCTGGTCGCTGATGGATGAGGTGATGCTGGTGATGATGAGGCGGAAATCGGCAACTGCTGTCATCGCCGCGCTCTAATCGGACGGTACATAAAAAACTGGACCATAGAAGAGACATGTCGCAAGATAGCGGCGAAGGCTATAGCTTTTTGCTTCTTTGCAACTTCTATGGAAGATAAGAGGACGTGATGACCGGCTTGTCAAAAGAGTCACGGGTAACGGCGCCATTCCACAAATGCAGACGGCACACAGCTTACTGAGTAGTTCTCTGTGATTTTTTTTTGTGTCAGTGAAGGTGGGAAGGGGGGTGGGGAGGTGGAGATTGTCTATCACAGAAAAACACTAGAAGAAATGGAAAATAACCCACAACAGTCGGTTTTCCCTCAGATCCAGAATTCTCCAGAATTTGAGCTACTTCTCCAGAATTTCGGACCCAAAAAAATTATGGGTCCGAAATTCTGGAGAAGTAGCTCAAACAGGATGTGACAAACTCATAGGAATTACCCAGGGTCAACTAGTTACCCCTCCTTCCGGGGCCACAAGCATTATCGAGACTAGCCAGGGTAAACGTATTATTAGCATGCAAATTTACCCGTCGCTAACATGACCGTCAACACGTTTACCCTGGATAATCTCAATGATGCATCCAGGCCCAGATCACAGGGGTAAATTTGTGGACATTAACACGTATACCCTGGGTAATCTCTAGAGTATTGCATTCGAAAATTTTGTCGAGTATTCGAATAATCGAATATTTTGAAAGCGTCGAATGTTCGAATAATCGGAATATTCTGGTTTTTCAAATACTCGAATGTTTCGAATGAACGAATATTCGAATATTCGAATAATTACTCGAATATTATTCGATTCGGTCAACACTCTAGTAATCTCATGAGAGAAAAAGGCGATCACTTTTAAAAAGAGCAAAAATTTAAAAGGATTACATGAAATAGGAGAATTTTTTGTTCTTACAGCCACTTTTAGAAATATGACGCATAAAAAAATTTAAAAAAAAAACAAAGTGTCTGTCTTCTATGTATTATGTTCTATTTATGATATATTACAGATATTGTATTACATATTTGTATTATATATCATAACGAATCGTCATCAGAAAACACTGAATAAATCGAAGTACGGAGAAAAAAAAAACAAGTTCCAAGGCGACTACAAAAATAGCAGTGCGTTTCACTTTGGACGATAGTTGGGAAGACAGCAGAGAGAAAAAGAACGCAGGAAAGTGCGCGGCAATTCGAGAGGAATGAGAGAAAAGCAGGTCATCCGCATGGTCACTCCGCTGTTGTTGCGTTTGAAACAAACTATAGCTTTACGATGCTAATCGGTTATGAAATTAACTACAAGAAAACTTCTTATTTACTTTTACTGTTCTTTTAGTAGGTATTGGGATGGTTGAATTGATTTTTACGGCAGAACAAGTTAATTTATCCTCAAAATCTTGTTATTTAAGTACTGAAATGAATGGAAGCTCTACAACCAATGTGGACCCGGTGAATCTCTATCCACTGAGATCCTGGCCCGCTAGTAGCGCACGACAAATAAATGACCCTCTGAAGGCTTATTTTATAGGAATTTTTCCACGATAAAGAAAAAAAAACCTTAAAGCTAACATACGACACGACATTGTTTTCACTCACTGCTGAGTGCACGTGATCTTGATAAGAAGAAAATTCTCGAAGGATTAGGAGAAGAAGCTTAACGGACGGCCGAAAGGCATGTGTTGTTGGTCAGAATCAATTTATATAATGAAAGAAACGTGGGAATACTTAAGTACTGATAAACTGGGGAGTATCTGGTCAGAGCGATCGATCAATAACTGATTGCTGGCCAGTACGACGACGACGACCACGCGCTCAGCTGGTGCGCATCAGCGGAACTCATTCAGGCAGCGGCGCGTAGCGACCGTGTCTTCACTGACGTCACACACCCGTCGTCGCCGTATAAGAAGAAATGGAAGAAGAAGGGAATGGATGCAAATTCTCGTCTGCGTACGCGCGCGCGACGGAACTCGTTCGGCGGACAGAACGCGTCGGGGGCGCGACTGTGGTCGCGCGCACGCCCGCGCGTTCGCCCACTATCGTCGCCGAAGGCGTGACGTGATCGCCATTCCTTGATGGCTGGGAAAAGAGATGGGGGAATCGATATCGAATTGGATTTTCGACGGTTTCCTGGATGTCTTTTCTGGGAAAGAAGCGGAAATTGTAGGGAAAATCGGGATATATGATGATGTGGAAACGAAGCTAAGTCTGGGAGGGCATCCAGAAAAAAGGATCCAGCTTTAGAGAAGAACAGAGTAGGGACTGGAGTAAGCGCTAAAAGGGGATCAATCCCAGGAATAATTGATGCACCAAGAAAACCCTAATCCTGTACCTTAAACTGACCCTAAACTCATAAACCAAGAATGGGAGCAGGGACCCAATCCGCGATGTCGATGTCACAATAACCCGACGAAATTACCACAGAGCAAGGAAAAATCCATAAAAACACGTCACTCCTTATTTTCAACTATTTAAAGAAGAAGCTTTCCTCTTTCCGGGCTCCTGCCCCTCCTCCCAAGGAAAAAAAAACCAAAAACCTCCGCTATTCTCAACATTTTTGCGCTATGTTTCTGGAAACGCTGCGGGATCCAACGTATGGTGTCTGGTCATTAGACATCTAAATTCACCTATTCAATTGAAATCAACTAGGTTTTGTAATTTATTTGAAATTTAAAGGATTTAAATGAATGGATGAGCCAGACGCACTTCAGATGAACTTCCCCTGATTTAACCTATTGGCGGTGACTGAACATCTCTTCGTCAGACTGTCTGTCTGTCTCTCTATTTGTCAATCTGTAGAATATTTCCGAGAATTCCTTGAATTTTCGTCTGCCATGAGCCTTCTGTGAAGATTAGAAATCAAGAGGACTGGGCCATATTCTTGAGCAAACGAGAGTCAAGTAAGGTAAATACCATTTGTTTTAAAATGTAAGAGCAAACATAAGTTAACAGATGAGTAAATCATACGAAAGTATAAATATAATCCCGCATAAATAAAGTATTATTGCATAAATATAAAAATAGCTTCATTTCCTTTGAGAATGAACATCTAATTATTTTTTTTTCGTTCGAGTGACGCATATGATGCGTTGCGAGAGAGTTCAGGATCATTCCAGCAACTAACGCTTCAGGAAAATTATAGAAATTTTCGCTTTTGATCGGAGAAAACGCACAAATATGGTGAAATGCCCGAAAGATGAGGAAAATCCATACGCAATAGCCCATACAGTTCTCCCGATCGCTCTCAGCGATTCGTTCTTTCACCGCCGTCGTTGGAAAAACTGTCCATTACACAGTGGAAATAGTCCCATGGAATGATTGGAATGCTCGTTAAGTCAATAGTTGGCGAGGTTTGGTAACGGGAGGAGTTTCCGGCATTTCTGGGAATTGCTATGAATTATGTGTATCTAAAAGACCCATCGATGTTCTTGTATAGCTTTAGTACTTCACAGAGATACAGTCAGAATCATCTTCAGTTACCTAAAAGTAGGTAACCACGCTAGATTTAGGAAATGATGAAGGGGGAAGAGATCAATGTCAGCGCGACGGATTCTGCGCACATTGGTCTCATCCTTAAAATAAACAGAAGACGCAGCGTTTAATTAGTGTGGTTTTGTTGCGCATCCATGTGATCCCATCCCTACTGCTTTGCATAACCAAACAAGTAGGAAACGAAGGAGTTCATAGAGCCGCATGGATCATTGAGATTACCCAGGGTAAACGTCTAACACACACCAAATTTACCCATCGTTGATATGGCCGTCAACACGTTTCCCCTGGGTAGTCACAGTAGTGCATCCAGCCCTTGAGAGAAGCATGGTAATGCATTTAGGCTAAGAAACCCGCACGTAGACAGGTAAATTGCACTGGGCTGTGTGCATCATTGAGATGAGCCGGGGTAAACGTCTAAAACATCCTGAATTTACCCATCATCAACATGTGCGCCAACCTTTTACCCTGGGTGCTCTTAGTTATGCATCGAGGCCATAGGCAGAGCCTCAGTGGATGAGGACTTACGAAGCAACCTAGGCTAGCTTGGACGCAGAACTAGTAGAAGAGAGGATTTTCGAGGCAAAGAGACGGAAATGTGAAAAGAGGAGAAGAGGAATTTAGAACTGAGAGGAGTTGTAAATGGAAATCCCTAACAGGTGAAGAAAAAAGTGACAGCGAGGTATAGTATACCTATCTCAAGAGATGCGTTATATGAATATTTGTGTCTGTCGTCCGCCTTTCTCTCCCGCCTCTTTAAGTAGCGCATAGTTTTCGATAATTCTTTTAAAATATTAGTTTAGTTTTTCTTCTAAATTGTTGCCTAATATGTCTTTAGCGCGCCCTTGTGGCGTACATGAACAAAGTACATAAACAAAAAAATGAGTAAATAAATAAGAAGCTGAACTTCTCTCTCTAATACCGCAAAAACTATATTCATATCTGAAATGAACTATAGAAAGAAGTTACGCAGCAATCGACCGACGAAACGAAAAAAAGGTGACAAATAGTCTAATGTAATCCTAACAGGAACCAGCTCCAGGAACAAATGACCGCAAAGTTCGAAAAAAACACAATTGGGAGAACTGTTACGTCCAGATGAAAAGTCACATTGTGATAGAGTCATAAGAACAACTAATACCTGTCTATGTCTAAAACTGGTTCCATGCCGTCAAAATTTTTATTTTTGATTTTTCAAACTCGACTTTCTTTGGAAATTGGCTATCGGTTCTATGTCGTCTCTGTGTGCGTCAAAAAGTGCAAAAAATTCCGTAACATCAGCCATTTGAAGGTCAGCTCTTCTAACAATAAAGGAATATCATTAAAAAAAGAAAAAAATATATGCAAACGTGACAACTCTCCCTCAGCTATGGTAAGGCTCAATATACCCGTTGCGTGCGTCAAGATCCACGCGCGTGAATTCACCTAAATGGCCATTAATTATGTCTTTTTTATTGGAAACTGCTACGTCTTGTCAAGGGGTCATTAACTCGGACGTGAGCATGTGCGTCAGCCCTGCGTGCGTTTCTGCCCTACTTCACCACTGGACTCCGACAGTCCGTCTACGCACGCATCGAGTATAAATAAATCAACTCCCAAATTACGTAACTTCTTCTCTGAAAATGTATTTATCCTCTAGAGAATCTCCTTCTGGCAGATTCACACCACTGCTGCCCGTTCGTTATCCAGAACTAGACCCGAGATCAGCAGCGGATGATTTTCTATGGATAACTACAGAATTTAGAAGGAAAATTCCGAGAAAAAAAAAGGCCGCTGTTTGGGGAGAAGAGGGCATGCGAGAGACCCGGACGAATGCACTGAGGAATTTGAAAGAAAATTGGAACAATCCAGAAAGATCGTGTGTCTAGAGGGGTTCAGAAATGCACACAAAGAGGTACGCATCAAGACAGACAGGCAAACTGTCACAGATACAGTATATAGATACGAAGTACAGATGGAAATGCCGATAAGCTATGTGCTGAGCAGCTAGCATGCGCGAAAAAACCGTCAGAAATGACATTTCGCTGACATCCAGAATAATTTCGCGGCGCTCATTCCTTGTTTCATATGATTCTGTTGATCAAGTACTAATAAATGCCAGCCATTAGTTGGGGTTTTTACCTGGAAAAGGCCTTTGGATCGTTATGGACGTGCATATTGACATCTTTCAGGAATGTTTTGGTCGAGTTCAAGCAGTTCAAGTAGTATAGCTCCTATCTAACATGGCCTTTGGCAGCGATGGGTTACCACATTGTGGTATGAGGTAAATGACTCCACATCCCCCGGTTTCTGCATATTTTGCTAAAATCTTCAAGCCTTCTCTTGTACGTAAAAAATAGATAGAATTGAAGCCTATTATGGTGCATTGTCCCGGACAATCACTTTTCCATCGCAGAATACCGCCTGTCTGGCCTGCCGCGCTGCACCACCCAAGCGTCGCGGCAGCTGTGCGTTATTGTTGCCGGTCGTCGTCGATATTGATGTTTTGCTCATGTTTCCCAGCATAAAACAAAGTCATTGAGAAAATAGTTCTAAATTTAAGAAAAACATCGACACCGGCGTCGTTTGAGACCCATAGCGCCCTGCCGACTGCCGCAACGCGTAGGTGATGCAGCGCGGCTGGCCAATCGGTTGGCATTGATTGTATGTAATATGACACATACCATGAAAAACTAACATAAGCAATTTGGTAGTAATAGTTTTAAGTAATGGTGATAAATGATAATAATTGAACAATAAATCAGATAAAATAAATTTGTGTTCTTACTGATTATTGTCAACATCGTCATTTAATACTTTTAAGGCAAGAGACATTTAAGAGTAGATAGATAGATGGATAAATGAATAAATAAATAATTAAATAAATAAATAAATAAACTCTCTGATGTTCTCCACTGCGTGAAGCGCCCGACTTGCGTGCGTGCGCGCGTCAACAAGGTTGCCCATCTTTATCAAAGCAATGCGTGCGTTCGTACGTCACTCCGCATGACGCACGATTATGTACGTATTCTATTCGTATTCACGACTACGACAACCAATATGACAATGTCGCTCCTCTACGGGGACGACGCAAGCATCTGCGGTACTCCCGTCTCACGTGTCAGAACGAAAAGAAAACACAAATAAGGAGAAGGTTTAATAAATCAATAAACAGGTAGAGTGAGAGTCACGTATATCAGAAATGTTTTCGATTTCTTAGGGAGTGTTCACTTAAAGTACATCCCCATGCCTGGATTTCACCGAATGTACCGAAACATTCACAATGTAGTCATAGAACGCGAGGAAATTCCAAGGATTTCACAAATCTCCCTGAATATTTACTCTATTACCCTTCATTTACTTTCCCACGTTTTTGCTTTGCGAGATTTTAGCTCATAAAGGATAATCGTTTCGATATTCCGTGACTAATTTCAGAGTGGAGTACAGAGTAGAGCCCTTTTACAGTAAAATGCGTAGGAAAACTCTCAGTCAGTGCTTTGGTGACCGTGCAGATGGCCTGCGATGTGAATATAGATCAGTTGCGAGATTCATGAAGGTTTCCAGGAAAATTCGATGCTTCCCGTTTATCTAGGCCAGAATCGCTGCTGATCGAGGCAAGTCACTGGGTCCGTTTATGGTCATTTTTCAGGATAGCGTGCCAATATATGAGAGCGGATAGGTCACAACCTACGGATAGGTCACAACCTACAACGGAAGTTTTTACCCTATAGCTAACTATTAAATGATGAATTTCCATGTATTCATGGCATTTACTAAAGCCTTGGTATATTCCTAATGACGCGATTTTATGTATCTCCACCCCTTAAGCTCTACGAATTCGAGGTAATCGCGGCGATTCCTCGCCAGTGAAAATGTCCAAGCTCGCCCATACAGTATTAGAAAAATAGATGCACATTGCTAAATGGCCACCCCCAATCGCGCTGCAACGAAATCGCTATTGCTTCCAGCATGCAAAAGGTCTTTTACCTTCACGTTCCTCACAAAACGAAGCCATAAATAGATGAAAGGGTAGCCAAACATCTTAGGAATGCACAGACTGATAAGAAACAGACATAAAGATCAGTCGTTTTAATTTCTTAAACATAACAATTAGATTATTCAGCACTTTTTTGTGGCTAGGTATTTCTAGGATATTTCCAGGGAAAATTTTGCGCTTCGATTGAGGAAGGAAGCAATGTGCATTCTTCCTCAAATTGAAAAGAAGGACGTTGTGGGGAGAAATCACAGTAGCTGCTCAAGCTTATAATAAAGTTACTAGGGTTTTGTTGGGCGGATGCATCATCGAGATTACCCAAGATAAACGTGTTGACACCTATATTACTCATGTCAGTGATGGGTAAATCCGGGAGGATGTTAACACATTAACCCTGAGTAATCTCAATGATGAAAGCGGCCCTTCGTCGAAAGTGTAGGGTACAATGTACTATGAAAAACCTTTTCACAAGCGAGAAAATAAAACAAAAAAGCGATAACCTTTAAGGTGTACCATAATTTTTGAAAGCCATTTATCATATGTGTGGGTTAAAATGAGACAAATTCGAGGTAGGGGAGGGGGCGGAATCATTTTGCTGTGATGGGGGGACTCAGGGAAAGGACCAGTCACAGAAGCATGACCCGCCCAGTTACGTCCCTTCATGACTCACACCCAGGGGCCGCACGCATTGCTGAGATTGCTCAGGGTAAAAGTGTTAACATCCTCGCGAATTTACCCATCGTTAACACGGGCACCAACGGCTTTTTTATGGGAGATCTCGATGATGCATCCAGGCCCAGAAAGCAAACAAGTAAGAAATTAGTAAGTTAGTTGGTAACTGGTGGTAAGTCAATAATAGATTGACAGGGTTTAGAATGAGTGAGAATATGTATGCAGAGCTCTGTGTGTAAATAACAAATTTCTCAGAGCCAAAACCCGCCAGTTTTATCCAGAAATTTCGGGAAACTTCCTCAAAAAAAGCAAGCGGAGGCTGACTGCAGAAATCCACATGGGAACCCGAGAAATTGAAGACTCTCCAGAAATCTCGCACACAAAGCCGTCTTATACTGTTGACTATTGCGTGCTTGTGTAGGTGTGCGAGCGTTTCGCTCTCTCTATACATACTAAAGCTATTCTTCTCGCGGTATACTGTAACAAAACAAACAGCCCATTCAGTACTGCGCTAGGAACGAAACGAACACCCCGTTATCTGCACCATAAACACATTATAACACATGAATACGAATGCGAAACGGCTTCGGGACTTCGTATCGCACCCGATGACGCCGTCGCCGCTGCTGCATTCCTGGGCGACCACAGTTCGAACACACCGAACGCTGCACTCTGGGAGTAGAGTTCGAATCGCTGTGGAATGTCGGGGTTCACGTGATGGTACGGCTGAGGTGTTCGGGGGGAGAAGCACATGTGACAAGTGATAGCAACATGAAAATAACTCGTAATCCGGTGAACAAATGTAGACGCTGAGCACCACCCTGGAGGAAAGGTAAGTGAGAAATATCCGAGAAAAGAGGGGAAAAACAGAATGGTGGCGGAAAACAGAAGAGTTCACTGTTTCTTTAAACTTTGGCGAGCATCAAGGGCAATTATTTGCACAACCATAGGATAAATCTGAGATTTCCCACCTTCTGTTTGGCCTTGGAAAAATACAATAACGAAGGGGTAAGTTACTTCAATATTAACCTTGGAGCATTACACCTGGAGTTGGCGCCGCAGCCTAGCTCCGCAATTGGTTATTCCACTCAACTGGCCAATCGCAGAGCTGGGCCACGCCCTTTCCATGAATAACGCTCCAGCTCCAAAATTCGGAAAAATACGGACAAGATCACATCACTAAGCACAATTTAAATAGAGCAGGGATAAAAGGAAAACATGAATAAGCAAAGTTCTGATTTCCAAGTCATAGCTTCACTATCTCGGACCGCATCCAGCATGTTTGGGCATCGTAACCGAGAATGGACAAATTTATCCACCGCTCCAATATAATTTAGCAGTCTAGATACTTGCATTTGTGCAACAATGATCAAAGGCAACACGCTTTAAATAGAGAAGAGAATGGATCTCCACCAATCGGATAAATTTAACCAACTAAAACATTTGGACTAGGAGCACTGATCTCTACCAACGGGAAAAATTTTACCAACTGAAACATTTGGAACAGTAATACGGAGCTCTACTAACGGGATAAATTTAACCAAGTAAAAAAATGTGAGAAAGGAGCACGGACGGATCTCTACCAAATGGATAAATTTAATCAAGTAAGAAAAGTGGAACAGCAGCAAGGATCTCTACCAAATGGATGAATTTAACTAGATGAAACGTTGGGAACAAGTGTACAGAGCTCTACCAATTGGATAAATTTAACCGAGTGAAACATTTTGAGCACGGATACCAAAAAGTTCCCGGACCATACCACTTCCGGAATAGCTAATGTAGTTAAATTTCTTGGCAAAGAAAAATATGAGTCAGAAGATTCTTCACTTCGAGAGATCGTTATTTTTTTATCCCCCCCCCCCCAACTGAAAATATTAATTTTTACCACATGGTAGGAAATCTCCGATTCAAGCTCTTTTTCCCGACTGATCATTGATCGCTTGGATAAATGTAAGAGAAGTTAGAAATCTCAGAAAGACTTCCAAAAACTTGGAAAGCTTGAGAAGAAAGCGAAATTTTTTCTGTTCTCAAATTGACGCAAAATTGCGTACCATACATGAAGACGGCCCAAAGTTGGTGTCAGATTTTTGCTGACTCCTCAACAATACATCGGTCATTGAATTCAATTCCTAACCAAACAATTGTTCGTCTGTGCTTCCAGACGTTCCAGGCAGATAGCGCTTTTCACTGGTTTGCTTACTCAGGCGCTGCGCCGCTTGTCGAACAGCTGATGACTCATGGAAAACTGGTTTCTGTAAGCAGCACAAAGTTTTGAACAGTGGGTGTGACGTCACGAGCTGGTACAGCCAGCGAAAAACGCTTCCTGTCCAGGGTAATTCGAATGGGCGCTCAGATTTCTCTACGAGAACTTGCTGATCCAGAAGAAAACGACACGCGGATAGGGATCAGCGGAAAACGGGTAAATGTGTGTTTCTAAAGAATTTTTTTACCCATTTTTGACTTATTTACCCAAGGGCACGTAAAAATATGATGACCTATGTTACGAATTCCACTGAATGTTTACCTTCACGAACAGTGAACAAACTTTAAATATATTAATTTATGAGTCCCTCTGTTCCTGTTCACTCTTGAAAAAAAAATTCCCGGAAATCCCCCCCCCCCTAAAAAAAGAGGCAGTGGGAGTGAATTCAAACAATTAATCCTATCAACCGCTACACAGTGGTAAACCAGACAACCATGCAAAAAAAATGATATGTAATTGCACTTTGGCCACGCCCCATGAGTACAAACCTGAATCAATTTTTAACTCCACATGTCAATCATCCAAGCTCTGACAATCGAGCAAGCACCAAAAATGGAAAATCGGGAAGAATCTCGGTAAGTTTACGTGACTTCCGCCTAAACTCGTGAATGCGAAGCAAAAAGCAATGTTCAAGGAGCCTAGTCTAAGAAATTGCAGCGAAGCCACGCCCATTCTTGTGAGGGTCCGTGCTATTCAAACTCGTTGGCACGTAGAATCGACGGTTTTGATCACGGATTTTCAGATAGTGGGTTAGAACGGGGAAATGCAAAAGGTACATACCGATCAATGTGACATAGAGTGTTTTGGAGGGTCCGAAGCGAGAAAGAATTGTAGTCGAGGAGATTTCCAGTTTAGGAGTCTAACTGAGGGAGTAATAGGGTCCCATAAAATGGTTGAAAATAAGGAACTGAACATAATTCTGACTTTCAACTAGATTTTTGCCACGAAAGGAAATTTCCATTGACTCATCCCCTTATGTCAGTGCTCTTGGGCTAATTAGGTCGATTATATTTGGATGCATTTATGGATTTTACCACGTTTTTCTGCCTTAGCACGACAACTCGTATACTAATGGCTTCAGTCGACATATTGGTCAAGGATGGTGACGATGACGAAGTGACAACTCGTCCGACGAAAGGGCAACGGATTTCACTGTGAATTCACCTCTACCCCAGGTGCACGTGAAAACGATGGCTTTGACGAGTCCTGTGTACTTCAGTGTAATCCGTGGTAATTTTGTCGTAGAGTAGTAAGTAAAGGGAAGAACTGTCTCTACTTCCTGACCCATTATTAGATTTTGTGGACACTTTGATTCTCGCTTCCCTTCCTGTACCTTTTCACCAGGGCTAAGTGTGTTCCAATAGAGTTTTCACGGAAAATTCTTGCAGTGCCATGTAGGTGGCAGGTTTAGGTAAACAGCTAAATCTAACAAGGTGAAAAATGAGACATAGATTTTTCTTTGGAAAATTTCAAGACATTCCTGAAAATTTTCGCGAAAAGGTCAAGTAAGGTTGCTGTCCGAGGGATCTGGTTCATCCGAGAGGACATATTTTGGGTATGGGTTCCCGCTGGCCGATGTTAAAATAGCGCGGAGGGTTACAAAGTAAATGCCGCCGTTCGCCGCATGCCTCATCGACATTACCCTGGGAAATCGTGTCAGAGCTCCACAAATCCACCAATCGTAACCGAGGGCGGCAAAATTTTTACCTTGGGTAGTCTCAGTGATGCATCCAGGCCCGGATCGATCGACCTTACTGCATGAGTACTAATATTTCACAAATGTTGCTATTATATCTACACATATTGCGGATTGTAAAAGAAACCATCAACGTGTCCAAAATCCTTAAAAAAAGGCATGGTAACTGAAATTTGTACCTGAATTCTTCGTTAATCGTCAACGATTGCTCTAAATTGTCCTTCGGTAAATCGTTAAAGTTAACCATGCATACACTAGTGATACGTTAAACATTGCTCAGAAGGTATAAACTATTCCAATCTCATATCAGACAAAATGTTGTCCAGATAAGGCCGAAAACTTGCCATGGGTGGCGTAAAAAGCGACAAAGGCAGCTTACAGGTGCTAGAGTGAATAATGGCTGATAGCGGGCAGCCGGGTGATAACGGGGACCAGTGAAAAACGACTTCTACTCACTGTACACTATTGTGGAACAGTGGGGATAAACTACGTGACTACTTCTTTACCTGTAATTTTGTTAATCTCTAGTTTACTCAGTTTATTAGTTGAGAAGTAAACAGTTCAAAGTAGTCAAAAGAATAAAAATGCGCCGCAATTGGAAGGAAATCTTGTAGGAAATAATGCTGCTGACTGAAATATGATGTGATTGTAGAATAATATGTATATGAAAGAATTATATGACGAAATATATATAATATGTAAATAATAAAATGTGGTTCTTGCGAAGAATATCGAAAAAAGGAATAGAAACTATACGGAAAATCCCTAATTCCCTCTCCTAGAATAAAAAGAGCCAAAGCGTCCACCGAAAACACCTAAAGTGCTCCTACAAAGATAATTGAGAAGCAGGAACGCTTGATAATCCTGAAAATCCGTGACTGCCACACGTATAACGCATGGGATTGCCACTACGTATGTATTTATATGTATAAACAAAGAAGTAAACAATCAAGTAAGTAGTATTTAAGGGGAGATTGAAGATCAAAGAATCAAGAGTAACAAGCGCTGAGTCTATCCCGCTAATGGGCCTGAGACCCATCTAGTCTTAGCCCAAGTTCAAGCACAGGCTTAACCCTATGGAAGCGAAAATTGACCTGAATTCCCAATCATTTCAATTCCACTAAGGGAGCTTTCCAGCCATTTATCCTGTACTATACCTGGATTGGAAAACACCGTAGTATCCAACGATAGCAACGATTTTCCCCGCAGAAAAAATACAAATGACTGAAATTCGTGAGAGCTAAATAGAATGGTATTATGCGAGGTATTATACGAGAACTTATCACACCATAGGCAGGTAACGATGTAGGTGGATGATCGAGCGATTACCGCAGACCAGTTTACGTAGGGGTTTTGGCACGGATAAAAATGGATTTGAGCCAAAGTTTTAGGACCACCTCACTAGGGAAATATGATGGGAAAGGAAAAAACGTTTTGTAAGTCGGCAGTAGGGCCCCCCACCAGAAAGTAAAATAACTAAGAAGCATTACAAGGAACTGCCAAGATTTTATGGATTACAATTTGAACTTACTGGTAGTGCAGAGAGTATGTATACAGCCTCCATCCCTATAGGCATTAATCACTTAGCGATTAACGAGCTTTTCACCACTGAAAAGCCAATGGATTCTTCGTGAATAGAGCTAGTCTTTATGGCTATCGGAAAAAAAGTTCCGCCCCTCTCCAGGTATGAGCAGTAAGTTGAGTGTCTACCTTTTATTTTTTGTGGATCGAGCCCAAAGGCAGGTGCAAGAAGCGATTAACGAGCTTTTCACCACTGATCTGGGGTCGTTAGTTGAGATTACCCAAGGTAAGTGTGTTAACGTCCCAACATTACCCATCGTTAGCGCTGGGGTTAGCGCGCTAACGATGGGTAATATCAAAAGTGCACTCAGAGACTGGCTGGCTTGAGGACAACTTCGGATTCTACAGGAATGCACCTCTTACTAACCTTTAACCTTGAAAATCTTCCGTTAGTCGTAAAATTATCCGTGTCTTATCCGCAAAAATAGCAATAAATTTTCATAGATCCTGAATAATTTATCTATTTACTGTCACACATAAATACAAATGTGAATGCATAAAATACAGAAATAAATACAAACATATGTGTGATTATAAATAATCCACATAGTACCCCTCTCTTTATAAATAATTTACATAGTAATTGATTTGAAGACGAACATGTGACAGATGTCGCAGCCTCTCAACCGAGGCTACACCCAATAGAACAAGCTGCGGAAGCGCTACCACCGTGAAGCTGAATTTTTGGAAAAGTCGTAACGTAGGCCACGCCCACTTCGACAAATACGCTCATATGCCGCCACTTTTTCTATTTTCATTGAAATTTGGCGTTGATAGTACATGGTCCTTTGTGAATACGTGATAGCAGCATAGTACGATGCACTTTTCGATTGTACAGCTGGAAAAGTTGGCATTCCCCGCATTCACGGACATTGCACAGGAAACTATTAACATGTATGAAATCAGGATTGTCACAATGTTAGTTGACATTTGATGGATATTCCGGCAGCGTCATTAATGCGATTTATCATTTGCTTAGGTATGACCCACAAAGTACGTGAATGCACAAGAACTTCCCAAAAATACGAATTCAGCTGCTCAGCGGAGTTAGGAGGATTTCCAGACTGTGATGAAAAAAAAAACTTTTCTACATTAGAAGTCGCTTTGAAGGATGTAATTGCGGACAGGGACGCAGAGCAGGTCACTGGAAGAGACGCAGAGGGAATCAATCGATGCATCAGCACACGGTCAAAATTCATTATTGCAAAGATCAAAATCAAATACGAGGAACCACGAACGCGGAGAAGATCTGCATATTTTATACATTTTACTCGAATTTGCACATTCTGCAGCAAAGACGCAGAGGAAGCCAATCAATAAATCGATAACGCAACTAATCGATGCTACAAGATCTCTACCCGACCCCGTCAATAAAAATAACTGACGCAAAGGGTGTATTTTTACTTGAGGATACATTTGTTTCACCGATATTCACTGCTTGCAACGCACCGCAGCGCAGTTAGAGACGCAGAGGAAGCCAATCAATAAATGTCTATCAGACATTTCGAGCATAATGGAACTATAGGTACTGCTAAGGGCAATAGACACAAGCAGGATTATAAGCCTTGATGAAGGAAAGCACAACAATCCTAGGACAACTGTTCTTCAAAATGAGAAGTGTTCCTCAAGCTGCAGTTTATCACCCAGAAGAACTAAGCAGCTGTGATAGTTGTCCTGAAACAAATCAAAAAGGTCGACATCTGCGGATTCATGGCCCCATCATAATGTGCAGGCGATAGAGGCCAGGTTTTGCAGAAATGCTAGCCCTCTCCTCCTACGTATCCCCTGGGCGCACGACAACTGTCACAAAGCTCAAAAATGAGAGTTGTCACAAGTGATCACGGCCAATTCGACGAAAAATGAGGCCGTTCTATTCATACGCGGACGTAACGCACGCGCTGAAAACAGCTGAAGCCGAATCCAGTCATATGACAGATTAGTTGTGCGATTTGTGAGCCGCTTTCACTCCGTCGTCCGAGTTCATCCGCTTTGGATCACGCGGTGGGCGGGGCGAAGACAGACATCCTCCGTGAGGAAAATTATTACTAGTAACTCAGTGGGGACTTGTAGAACAGGAAGGCAGGATTTGCCATGAATCTGTACGCCGGCTGATTTTTTTTGCGAGAAAAATCGATAAGCAAAAATGCTTTGCAAAGCAGAACGCTGTACAAATAGTGTGATATTTAGCTGACGAGGATCATTTTAATTATCGATCGATTGGGCGGACTGTAAACAATAATGGATGGGGAAAAACACCTGCTGTGTATTGTAGCGTTCCCTGTTCTGATAAGGCAATCGCTTTGTGCCCCTGGCCACGCCCGAAAGGGACAACTGATCAAGGAGGAGCGATGCAGGGATGGGGAAGGGGGTAAAAGAAGAAAAGAAGGAGCAAACAAAGAAACTGAAAGACTTGGAGCAACGAGCATTTTTTGGAAGAAATACTATGCCAGCATCAGAGAGAGCAGACAAAATGATTAGAACGTATGTAGTGTAGTGGCGGAAAACTGTCACAAATGCACAAAAAAAAATAGCGCTGCCAACGAGGAGGCAATGAACAGATAGGGATTCTCCTTCAATGGCGATGACATGCACCACATTACTAAACGAGGAGGTGCGTCAGAAGTCATACTATGGCAATGAGCATGGAACAGCCCTGGAATTTCGATCGATATGCACTAACACAATAGGCGGGAGGGAAAGGCAAACTTAAGCTGTGGGCTGAACGTTTCAGCACACAGATTAATGAACTCGATTAGCCAGCGGGTATCGATGGATCAATAGTGATGACGTCACCGCTATATGGCGCCAATAGAGGGAGAGGGTGGTAGATCGGAAACAGATGAAAGTTAATGCTGTCGAAAAATCCTTGACTTCACGTGGACCTCAACTCCGGAACACGAGACCTATCACATGAAGGCGACGTAACACAGAAAGCTTCCATGTGAAATCTTAGATACACGAAGTGAAACAGGAAATTTTATGGAACAAAAAAATCCGCACAAAAAATCCCCTGGATTTTATTAAAATTGTGAACGATGAAAAAAAAACGTATGAGCGCTGATCTTGTTGCGAGTGCCAAAGAGACTCTAAGGAAGTAAAGATCCGAAGAATGAAGAAGGAAAATAGAGTGAAAACTTCCCTTGACTTAATTGAGTAATTTTTGATTTTTATTTTTGTTTAAATATTTATCGCTTAAGGTGGAATTATAATTAGCCTTCTAGAAATCTCGATCTGAAGCTATCACTATTCGAGCATCCTAGACAAGGACCCCCATTTTATCCCACTCCTTCCACATTCCTCACCCCTTCTTCCCCACCCCTCCCCCCCTCTCCGGGTCCCAGCTTCGTCTGCTATCGCTGTCTCGAATGAAGCTCTATAGGGGTAAGTATAGAGCTTATGAAGCTGCCCTATGTTTAATGGAGTTTCACACTTAAAAATATCCTTCAAATTTTCGAATATTCGAATTTGCGAGTTTGTGGCGAATTGATGGGAACCTCTGAATTTCCGAAAAGTCGAACATTCGATAAAATATTTGAATTTCATTCGATTAGTTCAAAACTCGAATTCATAGATCGTCCCGCGGAATTTCACGGAAATGTAGCGTGCAGCTGAGAGGGCCAGCTGAGGAGTCCAGGGATTGTTACGGTTAGTAGATTGGAAAAAAAATCGTGTTGTACACTGACGTTCGTAGAAATTATTGGGGAATATGGTATTGTCCAGAAACCTCTTAGACATTTCTGTAATATTTTATTTATTTATCTTATTTTTGTTCAATTTCATTTGCCCGAAGGGTAAAACGAATGATTTTTCTCCACCTTTTTTAAAATCTTACATTTTTTAAAAATGAATTCTTTTACATTGTAATATTGGTGATGAATCCTGATACAGCAAAAAATGCAAGAACTCTGAGAAAAATCTATGAGTCGATCCCCGTCATATTTCTGATTATAAACCTTGAATAATAAAATATGAAGATGACTCAATCAATTTTGGGTAAGCCACGCCCACTTTCTAATCAGCAGTAAAACGACTAGGAACTGCATGGATGGATTGCCACGGTGATACCCAACTGGGCGAAAAAACTGGACAAGAAAATCGACCACTGACTTATCGGCTGAACGTCAGATTAGCAGCAAACCTAAGCCTATTGTTGTTAAGTGTGCTCAGTCAAAGCCCCGCCCCTAGCCAAATATAGCAAAATGGCCTATGGAAACGAGCAAAATATCCACAAAACTTCACAATACAGATGAGATTCTCGACATTTATTGGACTCTCATCGAAGTGTAACCAAATAATACCGTACCCCACAGCGGGTAAAAACAGGTTGGAGGCGCTAAGCTGCACATCGGTGCGCCTTGGATTCGTCCGAGCAAACATTCCGCGCCAGCATTTGACGATGACATCATCTCAGTTGACGTTCGGACACCGAACCATCTTCTCGCAGAAATGCGTCTTTTTCACAGAAAAATGACAAAGGGAGGCTGGGAGCCTGCGACGGGATGGGAATCGGTGGGCATTTTCGAGGAGGGTTATATTTGGAAACAGAAAAAAAAACAGGAATAAGCACATAATCCTGGGACAAACTTATTGTGAGTAAAGGTCCGGGAACGAATGTTCGTTTTTTTTTTCACTAGCGAGAGAGAAAATGGAAAATAAGTTACTTCAGCCAGGTCCAGCTTGGACTTCCCCATAAATGATCAATATATTGATTTGATACCTGCAAAAACAAAGCCGATCACAACGACGAAAGGAATCATTCAGATGATTAAATGCACTGCTTGGGAGTACCTGCACCAAAATTAAATAAATCACAGGATTAAAGCAATTTTATGTATGTAATCGTATGCAAAAATCAAATTCTCGCAAAAATACCCCTAATTAACATGATTAGAACGAGGAAAAGAGAATGAGTAGCAAATATGAAATTAAATATTTAGAATTTGCTCATCCATTCTTATTTTTCATCGAATTTTGGGTAAATATAGGGAGCTATGAATGTGATGCAATGATTCTTACAAATGCAGTAGGATGAAATACAAATACATTCATATTTGGGGGAATTTTACCACGTCCTCAGCTAGGACTGTATGACCCTAAGGAGAAAAAAATAGCATAAAGAAAGCTCGAATTTGGATGGTAAGGTGTGAAAACGGTGAATTTTTCCCACTGAAATAGTCGCAATTCCCAGCTTAACATTCAAAAGATTTTTCAACACCCAAATGTCCAAGGACTCAAAGAGAGACGCCACAATTCTTGGCTATGTGCAAGATATTCAGGACAGATTTAGCCATTTCACGAGGATCTACTCAAAAAATATGTACCGGAGAGCGTTGGATGCAAAATCCCAGTTAATCAAAGAGAGTTCAATGGGGGCGGGGGCGGAGGGGGGTGGAGAAATGCTCTTGAATGCCAAAGGAGAAGAAATGATGGGTTTTTATTCTGGTGAATTAGATTATCTAGGCAAGTAAATATGTGCTTCAGGTGATGTTTTTCTTGAAAATGGAAAAAAAGGTGATTCAAATGATTTATATTTTTCGTGGATAACTTTTTCAGTTCTAGGCCGAGGAATTCACCTAATGCTCCTCTCTTCTTCTTTTCTTCTGGATATAATATTTGTCATATCGACAACAGGTCTTCGTTCAGGGCTAAATGATTTGATTTTTTCTTGCTAACTTTCACTTTTTTCAACTGACGAGTGCAAGGAAAATACAAATTCTACAGTCCAATATCCGTAAAAGGGTCATGTCCAGAGTAGAATCCTACCTGCTTCAGCATAGATGCACAATTCAACGCATTAGAAGCCAATTAGTTCCAATACCACATAAATTCTCTAAGTTTTACAGCTTACTTGGTAGTATTCTCTAGTCAGGCCGAAGAAATTTCCAAAAATAGTAGGATAGAAAGAAACACCAGACAACGTCCAGAAAAGGGAATTACGCTCAACGACACTCGAACGAAACCGGACGAGTTTTTGCCTGACGCTGTGACGAATTAGTTTCTGCACTACACGGCTTATGTTTAGGTCACTAATAAGTGTTTTGAACAACTACAAGTGTTTACCGCAGCTATATCAGTACCAAGGAAAAGGAGAGAAGAGAGAGATAAAGAGAAAATAAGAGAGAAAACTAGTGGCAACGAGCGGAAGACGAAAGAGAAATCGTCGAAGTGATCGACTGGAGCGATTAGACGGCGGAGGCGACGGAGCGGTGGCGGCGGCGGCGGCGAAAACGACGATCGACGACGATTTGTTCGTCGTCGAAATCGCAAAACACTCGTTTTGCAATGTCTAAAGTGGAGGGAAAATTGGTGCACTTTGGATTTTTTATGGCGAAGGTCAGGAGCGCAGACGAAACACGGCTCCTCTCTCTACAAAGGCTGAGATATTTCCAAGGTGACGCAAAAGAAAATTATGTAAACACTGCTGGTAATGTCATCCAGCATGAAAACATTCCAATAAGTGCAAATTTCGCTCCCTTTCTATACAGCGACATAGAAAATTACCCTGGACGCGGATGCATCATTGGACGGTTGGGTAATTTCATACCCATGGGTAACAGTTGGGTATAGACAACGTCACGTATGGGTAAATACGTTGATGGTAGATAGGTGAATGGAGAGTTTGGGCACGTTAACACGGGTAATGCCTCCGGGCTCTAAATTATAGTACTCTGCAGTTACCACCGTCGCGAACAGCGACGAAAAAGAACTCGCACACCAATGGCGGCGCGACAATAGCAGTAGCTGCTGCCGTGTGCAAGTTCTATGTGAATTCACGTTGACTATTCAAAAACCATATTTTGTAAATGGCACAGTTCTGCAGACCATTTTCAAGAGAATTTCGCAACGATAACAGCAGGATAGCAGCATACCCCGGGATCATAACACCAGCTGTAGGGTAACAATTCATCCAGACAGTGGAAATCTTTGTAGAGACGCAGACGAGTACATTAACCAGCTATCACAAGGATTATCTGCCGCTAATAGCGGGATCCAGAGCAGATGATGTTGAGGGAGACTGCGGTTATACTTGGAATCCAGTACGATCACAGGAACTTATCCTTCTATTGGAACAAAAGCACTATCGGAGCAGCACACGGGAAGAGAATGTCCGCAGTTGCTGCAGTGGGCCAAAAGCCAAACCCATGCATAGGTTCCAAGCAGAGGAAAAGTGCAAATGTTTAGAAAGAAGCACCAATGGGCCAGAATTTTTGAATCTGCATAGCTACGATTTTTTTGTGTTAGTTTGCAGTTACTAGCAGAAGCACACACGGAAGCAATCTGTCACAGATTGTGATAGTTGTCCAATGCAGTAAGCAATTCAAGCAATAGAGCCAATTTCTCACAAAGGTCACATTTCTAACACAAAGCTGAACTTATTCAGACAAAACAAAAACCGAATGACTGTAAGCAGTGTCAGTTGTCCAGAACACGCCCAAACCACGGTTCAGGTAAGTATAAAACTCGGCCAGTGACATTTAATTGCCTACAGTTTTCGCCATTTGCGCCGATCGGCGGGCATTTCTCACAAGTTCGTCGCGTACGACCTCGAAATTCGTGTTGGCGCCTAGCCAGAAGGCGCCTTACTGTGCGAGTTGAGTGTCAAACAGGAATTTGGGGGTACGGTAGTTTTGATGGACTAGATAGTGGTGACGACTTTGAGCTCACAGCTCCAGAATAGTGAGTAGTTTGGTTACAAGTTGATATACATGTAATAGAAGGGCGGGAGCAATAAATGGACTTAAATGGAGCAGAAAATTGTTAGCATACGGTAACGGGGTTACTGTAGCTATATTGTATAACATCTCCAGAAATAGTGCAAAGCGAAAGAAAAAAATCGATGAACTCACACTCTTCAGCATCTGGTAAGTCGAGCATCGTGTGTGTACTGTGCCAATCTAGAAAAAAAAATAATGACTCCAGTGATATCGATGGTCCCGAAACGAAAACACGAGCTCATTAGGGCGAAGAAGAGGTCAACAAGAGACATTAATTGTTAACCTGGAGAATTCTGCGTGAGAATAGAACTTTCTGGAAATTTCCAGACACTCATGCCTTCAAGGAGATTAATTTCAGGACACAAGTTGATGAGAATACGTAGGGAAAGTGCGTAGCTGTCTGGCATGTCCAGGATATTAGCATGTGCTGGCTTTGTAGCCCCATATGCTGCGGCATTGCTGCAACTGCTGCAACATTTTCATGGCGTTTTAGTGCAAAATGCACTATGGTTAGTAGCCTTTCCTGGATCCTATTATCTGAGATTGGAGCACCGAAGAAGAGTGGAATATGAGGCAGGAATTTAGCGGTAAAATTTATCCACCAGATTTTTCCTTCGCCCTACATGCTTCCCATATCCGTGCGAGAAGCTCCAAAGAAGGACGTCCTCAGTGAAAAAACCGGAAGAATCATGAAATTTCCTTTTTTCTAACGGTAACGAAAGGTAAAACTAGTGGAATTCTTCCAAGAATTTTTGGATACTGTACAAAGGTAGATACCGCAAATTTGCGTTAAATGCAGGACAAAAGGTGTGAAATCCTCCAATGTGCGGTTTATCTCTGGGAGTGGCATGTGGACATAGTCTTTATCGGCTTCGTACCAGTTTCTCCACTCAATCACTGGTCGTTGACGCCGGCTCAAAGCCAGTTACTGGATGTTGTCCTAGACTTGCTACTTAGCTACGAGTACATACACCAATGATTGCATAAACAATGAATGAATGAATGAATGAATGAATGAATGAATGAATGAATGAATGAATGAATGAATGAATGAATGAATGAATGAATGAATGAATGAATGAATGAATGAATGAATGAATGAATGAATGAATGAATGAATGAATGAATGAATGAATGAATGAATGAATGAATGAATGAATGAATGAATGAATGAATGAATGAATGAATGGGATGGTCCGCAAAATGAGCGTTACTTCTGCGCGGCGCCTATGCTATTCCCCAGGGTGACATCCTTATGATGGTTGGATAAATCGCTGCAGTTTGACTTGACTGTGAAGATAAATCGTTGCCACCAGACTACGCGAAAAAAAGCCCCGTAGTCTTCTCTGCCAAATTGACAGGGACTTGGAGTATTGTAATACCCAAGATTTTTCACTGACCCCCCCCCACCCGAGAATGTGTCGCCAGATTTTTAAAATTACTTTAGAATACATATAAAAATGTAGTTTCAGTTTATTTTTAATTGTTTATTTTTATTATTATTTTTAATATAATTTTTATTGCAATTAATATTTTTATTAATTTTGGTTTCCGTCTGGGTCCCCAAAACGGAGGAGACCCCACTTTTTCCCCACGCCCCCCCCCTTACCGCCCACTTTCTGCGTCCGCCACTGCTTGCGAGGTACAATTTTTGCTAAGTATAGTCAGTTAAGCATTATACAATTAGTTAGCTAACTCCTTAGGGAGTAATCATCGCGTGAAATTATGGTCAAGGATTGCAGGAAAAAAATGAAGATTCAATTAATGAAGGATAATTTGGGAAAAAACCCAGAGCACCTTGGCAAGTGACCTTTCGAGTGGTCGAGTACTGCACTGTACCAGGAATTTTGCCCGATTCCCACCAATTCACAAGACTAAGAGGATTTTCGGAGGAAATTCCTTGTAGAAAGGACAGGAAACTCGCTAGGTTGTAGCCATCATTTCTCAAACGCGCTGTAGGCATGCACATCAAGGACGCGGACAAAAATTTCGTCCAAGTTCTGAAAAAGTCGTTGGGAACTGGCAAAATCACAACAATCTCACGAGCCTAAACATATCACATAAGTTACCGGGAGTTACCGGACATCTTACGTATCCGGCTACCTCCTAATGCATCCTGAAGTTCCTTAGAATCACTGTGGAGCACCATTATTATGTCCTGACGAGTTATGAAGGCTGCCGCGGGGTGCAGTAAATAAATAAATAAGAATAATTGAACGAATACATTCCTCAGAAGGAACATGCACTATTACCACATAATCCTTGCAAAAATAGACGCCTGAAATCTGAATAACGCAGAATATGTCAGAAGAACAAAGACTGAAATTACTTCTGAGCATGTCTAGCGGCGGGATTACCTAATCATGTGAGAGATCACAAGGAATACGGCGTGCTACGCTGCATCTGAATATAGGCATAATTGCCCTTCTAGTCTCGGTAATCCTAGAGAGCACCTCACTTGTTGGATAACGCCGGCACAGGAGGGCAGTTTAGGGCCCGGATGCAACAAAAATGGGCAATCTCATACCTTTGGGTTGGGATATAAACGACGTCATGTATGTACGGGTAAACATGTTGACAGATGTCAGATAAAGATTAAATTCGGGTAACACATTAACCATGGGTGATCTCAGTGGTAAATCGAAGTCTAGAATAGTATTTGAGGGATTGGGAGGGGTAATTGCTCTTTTTTCGGCCATGTGGACGATAGATTTAGTAGAAACACTAACCAGGGAAAAAGAGGAAGGAAAAGGAAAGGAGATGGATAGAAGATTAACGAGAACAAATCACCCAACGCTGCGTGAAATAAGCTTATAATGTGTAAAAAACAAACAACCTAATCCTGCATAAGGTCGAAATATGTATGACCGATTAGGTATGTAGCTTGGGAGAAGAGCTCTATGGAGGAAAGTGCAGAAGAATAAATTAGCAGGATGAAAAGTGGAAAATTTCGATTCTGGGATTTGCCGGAATTGAGGCACGCTAGTGGGTAAACTCAAGAGGTTCAGAGAAATGTGAAGCTGTTAGAAACAGTGGTGATTCAAAGTAGTATAACAAGACCGGAATGTATGAATAGAAGTAAACATAGGTAAATAGTAAGGTATGAGTAACTAGAAAAAAAACATGGACTCTATCTTCATACCGAAGAGTAGGGCAACTGGGTTAAGCGTGAACTTCCAAGAAAAATGAAATTATGAAGAAGATATACATATGTATATACTCTAGTATGAGAGATAAGAAAGGCAAGAGGACCAGGATTTGAGAAAACGGTTAAGAAAATGAAAACAAACAAAAGACGAACAGAATTAATAAATCTGGGGAACAAGCCAGGGAGCTAAACTTTCAAAAATAGGATTTTTTCACACAAAAAAGTGCAAATTTCACCGGTCAGAAAATCCTGAAAAATCTACAGGCCGTCCCATCAATGAATAGTAAGAACAAACAAGAGCTCACCAACAAATAAATGTGATTTTGAGTAGGATGCATGTTATTCGACTGTCGAAAAAGGTGAAAGCAAGGGTGATAAGGCGCAGAACAGGCCTCAAAGATTGGGTTCTATCTGCTCTCAGAAAAAAAAATGGGTCTATGCCAAAAAAGTCGCTACAGGAAAGCAAACATGGGCTCAGATAGCTACTGATTGGACTCCAGAAAACAGGAGAAGTCGAGGCAGACCTCGAAAACGATGGATTGATGACATAGCGGAGTTCCGGGAGAAAAGATCCAAAGATGTGATGTCGAACTGGAATCAGCTTGTGATTGGAGATGATAAGAAAACTGCTGAGTTCTACGCAAAGAAAGTACAACACCTATTGTACCGTTGCGATATAGAATCTAAATAAAGAATAAAGAATAAAGAATGCAGCAACCTAGAATAAAAAGAATAAGCAAATGCTTGTGTGCTGGCACCATAATTATGGGCCACCCCAAGTACATACTGTTTTTGACGAAGAAGGAAAAAGATTTATCGAGTGCTTAAGTCACATGGAGTGCTAATAGGCATGTGTTCATCATCTGATGTTAGCTCCTGCAAATTTATGCAGATCCAGGTACAAAATATACCCTCTGGACCAGGAACTGCAAGAAAATTCCTACTAATGCCGTAGTACTTCGTTCTTCGAGTGCCAGCGCGTCAAATGAACTGTGCCGTTTTCCCAGGAAGCGTTTTTCCCACCCGCCACGATGCCCATTGAGGACAACGTGCGCTAAGTGACACTTCATCCTGCCCAAACAGAAACATGTTCCTTTCCAAACAAAGCCGCGACACGGCAAAGTACCAGCAAAGAACAGACGTCGAAGAATATGCGCCGGCCGACAACGTGGGCGAGCGGCGTGGAAAACTGGTGTTCGCCCCGGGGACGGGCAGCAGCACTTCCATTAACCCGAGGAATGCTCGGCAATGGAAGGACTTAATGCGTATCATGAGGAAGTCCACTCTGCTTATGCGCTAATTTGCAGCCGTGACGTCCACCATGGAGAGCCGATGGAGCAGGGGAACAGAAGGCAGATTAATCGAGGCTGATATCGCCTGTGCAGTGTTGATTAGCGGCCGGCGACACGCATAAATGATGCCAGCATTCTTTAGCCTTCCAATTATTGCGAATCGCTGAGAAATCGGCGGAAAAACAAGGCGGACAGGACGAACTGACAGATCGGACAGACAGGCAGACAGACAGTCGGATGGATATACAACAGTAGCGCGACAAAGATTTTAGAAGAGATTTTAGAAAAGAACAGATAATTAACGTCATAGTTTCCACAGAAAATAGAAAAGGAGAAATGGCAATGCCTATATGCGTAGTTTTCCGAAGATGAACAGACAGAAAAACGGAGAGACAGACAAACAAGCGGACAAGAAGGCAGACATACAGACAGACAGAGAGGCACGCACAGGTAAGCAAGCAGGAACAGACAGACACCCACAGACGGACAGACAGACAGAAAGCTAGAGAACCAGACACAGACAGAAGTGTGGCCACAGAAGAACAAACGTTTAGACGAACACCGACAGACAGAAAGATACAGCCTGACAAAAGAACAGACACAGCAACACAGGGAGTCAGACAAGTAAGCGGATAGACGACGGATGGACAGACAAACGGACAGATACACAGATGAACAGACAGAGAGAAAAATGAGAGATAGAAGTATTAAGAAAAGCGAGAAAACATGTAGAAAATATTATCAGAGCTGGCATGCATCATTGAGATTATCCAGGATGAAAGTGCTTTCATCCCAGCATATGTAGGCTATGATACTTTTACCCAGCGTAATCCGATAATCTGAATTGTGCATAGCGGCCAAGGTAAAGCCTTAAGAGAGAACAACTCATTGGAGTCATATGCTTCACAGAGCAGAGAGAAGCTGGATGAAGGATGGCAGGATCGCTCTGCTGGCTGACAAGGCAGGCAGATGAGCAAATAGTGCATTTGATATTTATTTATTTAATATGTAATGTGAATTGCACGAGGGCTAGTTTGCTCAAACTGCATGTGACATTAGAAACGACCGAATAATGAATGAAGAGGCTTCTGGACAATTGCAAAAGCCACTTGAGCAGCTGTAAATGGCAAAATGAAGTGGTGGATGCCGAAGATACTAAGAAATAGACAAAGAGAAGAAGAATAAGAAAGAAGGATTTAGTGAGCAAGGTTGGTATTAGAAGTGGTAGTCGACGATGGCATCTACAGCTGAGGGAAATTGAGTCATTCTTTGGCAGGGAATGACAAATGTATGTGGATTGTTGCCAGTGCAATCGCTCATAGCAAAAGAGCATGAAACCGCACCTAGGGAGACTTGAAGATGGTCCAGTCGGTGATAGGTGATGATCGCACTCGATGAGCACTATTTCCAGTCAGTTTTTTCACTATTCCCACGGTGGAAAAGCTCAATGTGGTGGGAATGCTACAGCAGTGAGCAGTCACACCCTGATCTTCTGCTTTTCCTTGGAACCAGTCTGCGGCACCTACCATCTCTGATAACTGTGCAGGACGAACGCAGACCAAACGGCGTAATGGTACGGGTTCGGCTGTTCAGTCTGTCGGCCCTTTAGCAGCAATTGCTGGGGGACAGCAGCAATCAAGGGGAGGATGGCAGCAACTGGCAACCGTTGTTGCTAGGGTTTCTCCCCGAACCATTACGCCGTTCGGGCTGCGTTCGTGCTGCACAGTTATCAGAGATATTCTTAGTTTTTATTACATGATCACAGTGGCTATCGGACCACTCATCTAGTACATTCCTACTTATCTCCGCTCCTTAAGGCCCCTGTTGTGAGACCGACCACTTCCATTAGTCATTTACTTACCTCATGCCATTCAAAACGTTACTTACTTCTTTCGCTGCTAAAGTAAGACTCTTCAACTTCTTTATTCGTTAGCTTTGAATGTGAATGGCATGAGGATAGGACTCTTCATAATCAGCCAAAGAAGTAAATAATGAAAGTCAGGGATAGAATAATACTGAATAATCTTACTTACTATTTACTAGCGGATTTCAACTGCAATTTAAAAAGTATCATTTATATCTGTAATTTTTGCAATCTGGATTCATGTTCTGGCCTCATCTGAACCTTTTTTTCTCGCAAATACGTAAAAAATGATTCCTAACCACGAAATGCCAAGATCTGTAGATAGCAATGGCGAGGCAAAAATGCCCAACTACTGCTCTGACTCATGAACGTTTCCAGGAAGTGATGATCCACCTGTGATCAGAACCGAGTGAGTTTTACCGGTGAAAATGGGTACACTTTGTCCAAACAACCCCTCAGGGTTCACAAGCAACCGTGGAGATAAATATCAGTGGAGACCGCGTTTTGCACCTGGAAAAACTCGTGCACTCTGGATGACCATGAAGGTTAGGCCTCTCTCAGAAGCGTTCATTAGCCCTGTTACAGGAAGGTGAGGGGGGGGGGGTGGGAGCGGTAAGCGAATAAAAATACTGGGTTCCTGCTACTTTTACAATCTGGATGAAAATGAAAAAAAATAGAAACACCGAGCATAAGACTGAATGGCTAAAAATGAAAGTTTGAAAAATACTAAAGAAAATAAATGATTGAGAAGAAACCTATACAAATCTTCAATGATTTCTTAGTATTTCCTAACTGTGATAGAAAAATCCTCTGTGAAAATACAGACACTCATATCTTACGCAACAGGGACACACCTTGAAATAACTTCGGATTTTTTCAACTGAATCTGGATAGCTTCTCATCTACTTCCTTGGGTCGTGATCCACCATTGTATAGCGCACTTATTTGCATGTAAATAAATAAATAAATAAATTCCCTGGGGAGCATTCCCCATCTCCTACTTCACAGAGGAAGTCAATATATGGACGTGTACAGGGAAGTGGAAAGGCAGGAAACGGGAAGAGATGGATGCCTGGAAAGAAAGGATGACAGAAAATGTGGTAATCGCGCTGACTGACAAGAGGAAGGGTATAGTCGGAAACATTCCATGGATATGGATTGTGGTTCATCAAAGAAAACTCACATTTTCATGTATAATAATATGAGGCTGATATACAATCAATAACAAACTATACTATTCAACGGTTGGCAAAATGGTAAAGTGCAGTAGATGGCAGCGATCGTCCACACAAAAAGCAGGCACTATGTAGATGTTTCGCTCTAACAGCTCTTTTCAACCTATCGATATTTCAACAAATACGATTCTCAACCTTTTTGAATAGTCGTTGCTTCGAATGACTCAAAACTTCATTTATTCGAAATTCGCTTCGATTTGGAGCTTAGTTAAATGCGTAGTATGCACGAAAAATCCTCTACATTGAGTGAAGAGAACCGAGAAAACAATCGAACAAAACGACGACAAAAAATAATAACGCTTCCTAAGGTACTAATTTGTCCATAAAGTGTGGATTTCCTAAAGGATGATCAGGTAAACTATTAGCTCCTACCAGTAGGACTCAGAGAGAACACGTAGTAAGGAACAAGTTTATCTAAAATATCAGACAATAGGAGACAAGTGATTTTTTTTTGAGATCAAAAACCTAGACGAAATCACCAGTAAGAAAATAGAAATGAAAGTAGAGAAGTACAGTGAAGGGAAGTCGACAGAGCGAGCAGAGAAATGCAACAGAGGAGAGACGATGGGAGCGACGGAGGACACAGAGAAGCAAACATAGTTTTGCTGAATTCATTGAAACTCCACCATGCTAGAAAGGTAAGTATACTAAAAGTCACGAGGACTTTGTTTAATTTAGAGATCACATGTTTTTTGTAGGTTGTAGTTTGGACTTCACTCTTTGATAATATAATAGTAAGCATGTGATAACCTTGAAAATTGCTGTGATATGATGTCATCGTGGATGTCAGACGTGATTTTCCCGTTTTAGTAAAATTGAAGAGTTTGTTCGAAGGTTAAGTGAGTTATTTATGAGCACGAGACTGCGACAACTGTCACAAAAGTAGAGTTAACACCTGCGAAAAAAGATATGGCTGAGAGCCCGGCAGAACAAGCCGCTATTTCCCCGCTCCACTAAAGTGGGGAATTTCCAGCCACCCGCCTTATATTGGAGAGATGTCGAGGAGATTTCCTAAGTAAAGGTATCTCCCGAAAAAAAAAATTCAGGATACTGTCCTTCGTAAGCTCGGGTTGAGTACAGGTTTCACCATGCGAAAAGGGTTTATTTACCCAAGTATGAATGGGTAAAAACCAACTCTATAAGGAGTATGTGTTCCAGGTCTCACCATGACTGTGGAAGTTTTTGGTCTCGTTACAATTATGGTACTACAATATAGCGAATTTCACGTGACTACCTAATAAATAGATAGATAAATAAGTAAATAAATTAATAAATAAATGAATTCCTTTAAGTGTCTCCAAAAAAAATTAAACTGTCTGCAAACGATTCCAATGCGACTCATGGGTGGAGCTTACATATCCTCGAATTTGTATGGAGGATAAGGATAAAAAGGATAAAGTGGTCGGCGTTAATCAAACCCGTCACGAGGGATGCGCCACGCATTCGACTTCATCTGAGCATCGTAGAGGCGTTGAATGCGTATGTGCCCTGTACAATGACTTGCGGGGGGCACCCGATGTACCAAGTCAGTGCTTCATCCTCCCAGACTCGTCTGGGAGGATGAAGCACTCCAATTTACCGACCCCGGAGGGATGGAAGGCTTGGTTGGCCTCGGGCGGGATCGAACCATCGATCGTGTGCGTGCGCAGCGAGCCTCTTACCACTGCGCCACACGCGCCCCTGTATGTAGGATAAATTTGATATTCAAGTCCGAGTGTTGATCATTCAAAATTGAGTTGTTAACCCAAAAATTCGCGCTCTTGCCCGTATGTCCTTCGATTTCTCTATAAGGTACATACGTCCACTGCTCAAAGAAAACCAAGAGGAATAAAAACTTAGGGCTCCACTCGTTGAGTTATGGGAGAAGAAAACATGATTTGCTCCTGATATGTAGAATCCTTCACGGACTAATTGGTCTCGCACCCAGTAGTATGTTCAAATTTAGGCCTTCCAATACTCGAGGTTCAACTAGCAAACTGCTGATAGCTAGGCCCAGGAAAAGTGTCAGATGGTGGTACTTTGTTTATAGAGCTATTACAGACTACGAAAGGCTCAGTAAAAAAAACAGCTAATTCCTCCTAAATTCAGTTCGTTTAAGAGAGTGCTCCACTCGTGGTTGAAGTCGTGATACATAGAACGTTCGGTATTTGTTTACATTTGTTTGGTGTTAGTTGCTTGTGTTTTTTGTTCTCTCGTGGTTATTTGATGCATGGCTTGTCATATAATAAATACAATACAATACAAATAGAAAATCGGGAGGATGTGATAATGATGAAACGCGGAATCACCGTAATCATGACACTATGATCGATCGAACATGGCTACCTCGTCGTGTTACCCGACGATCATGTGATAAAACCGATTGTTGTACTGGAACAGCAGTAGAAGCACTGCAAATGCATCAAAAATCGACTTACCGACCCTGCATGCATGCACAAGTCCGACTTTTCCTGAGGGTCCCTTGCGGATTTCCAGGAAATCCTGCCCTTCAGTACAAAAACTGCGTACAGGTTTGATCATCAAAGGTAAAATAATTAACTACTAAAGCTGCTGAACGAATGGACCGCCGGAATTCCATTCATTCCCACAAAAAAATTCGTCATCCATTAAGAGGACTGACCCCAAAATTATCACGATAACGAAGAAAAACGCCGAGTTGTCCCGAAATGGAACGATGATGATTGATTGAGATCCTTTGGTTCTTTGACGACTTTTCACGAGCATTAAAAGGAAAAAAAAACTACAGCCACGCACACCACAGTGCAACAAGAGAAAGATGTCAGAATTAGTTAAACTTAGTTGAACTATGTACATAACTGGAAGAAACAGGAGGTTGGGTAGCAGAGCCTTATGTTTTTCTGTTTTTTTTTTGTAAAGCAAGTATTCAGAGTACTGTCTATACTAGCCATCCTAACGAATATTCGAATATTCAAAATCCTGTGTAGCCTGGAAAATTCGAGTGCTCGGGATTTGAAATACTTTAGAGCAAAAAGTCTTCGATGATCCTAACCATTAGGATTTTCAAAGTTTCCAAACCCTCGAATTTTTCCATTTTGACCATTCGAATCTTCATCGGATTAATTTGCAAGTCACTGCGAGCTCTATTTAGGGTTTTTATAGAGAGAACAAATATTATTTAAAGTGTTCACTAACAGGCACCAGCAGGTATACACTTCTTACATATAATGGAACATTTAAGAAAATTCGCTCGCCTCAGATTCAAGGAGAATTTTGGGAAAGAAGCCTTTGCAAGCGGGACAACGTCTTTTCTTCCTTGAAGATATGGAGAATTTCCTTGGAAATGAATCTTGAAGGTTGAAAGAACCTGGTTTGATACTCCATTGTATTTTATGCCCCCTCATAAATTCCCATTCAATTGTAGTGCCTCAGAAGAAACGAAATTAACTGTTGAAGAACACAGAATTAATTAAGAATTTCATCACATGCGGGATCTTCCAGGAAATTGCCACTAAATTTCGCCATTTTAATTTTTTCTTGAGCAATAAAGCCTATTCAATTTCGCAGAAACATAAAAGGGTTGTAAATGAAGATGGAAAGAAAGGAAAGATGACGAAAGGAGACAAAAAAATCATGGCAGTTTGGCGGCAGGACTGCAACAGAATGGCAGCGAAAATACTCCAAAGGCAGAATTAAAGACCTGATCAGAAGTATACGAATGTCAATCAGGGAATGGCTAAGACGAGCGCCCAAAACAACTCGATTCGGCAGCACAATAGCAGCAGTAGCGCAGTAAAATCCATCTCTTTCAGGCGAGAAGTTGTTGAAGTTGGGGAAATTTCTTCTACTGTCCCTTTTTATTTAATTATTTTTAGCTTGCCTGTGCGTGGCAATTATCTTTATTAATAGAAGAGTAAATTTACTATAAAGGTTGCGAAAGTTTAAGCAAACGAATGGATATATTAAACAAAAAAATCTTATCCATATCAAAAAAGTCCTATTTCCGTGAAAAAAATGGAGGATTCCATCCAAATTGCTTCTAATCTCATTTCGTTAAACTCTTTCTTACGTGGACCTGGAAAAATTCCAATAAAATAAAAAATAGAGCATCAAAAATGATAATTTTCCCAAGCAGTGCCATTGATTCACCGGAGAAAAACTTCAACAAAGCTAGGGAATGAAGAACATCCTACTAAACCACGCAAGATCATGCAATACAACGACAGAAGTGCCGGATCAGTAATAGACTACGCACGTATTGCATTAAAGCGACGTCCTAGTGTGCGCGCGCGATCGTAACGTTGACGTCCGCAAAAAATGGGAGAGATCCGTGACGTCACCGCGGCGCGGCGTAACTGGCTCAGCTTGTCCTTAAACATCGCCTCCATGGATCGGATAATGCTCGTATTGGGTCATCATCCGCGTTCCTCTGCTGCTGGTCTCGTCTCCAGTATTATGAGCAAATTGGACAGTTAAGCGCCCAGCACGAAAAAGCGACAATAAAACGAAATTTGCCTAATTAAACCAGCCCCATAAAACTACAGTAAATAGCTGAGTGGGCGGAGCTTGTCGACTTATATCCGCCAATGAGATTAGCTCTGTACTACCACGGCAACATCTCGCGAAATTATTAATGAGATTGCCGTACAGATCCCTAAATTCCACCCACCTAATGCGAAACTCACTACGTCACCATCACCGCTGATGTAATTACGGTGATTAAATCGTAGAATTCACCCCAAAAAAAGCAATGCATTATCGATTAAATAGAGGTCAAGGGCGTACAACGGGAACAGAACGGGTGTTAGCAGAAGAATTACAGTGGTGTATGATGGAAAACGTGGGGAGGAAAAGAAAAAGAAGAAAAACCACCAAAAGAAAGAGAAATGACGGGGTTCGTACTCGGCCAATAGCTAATTTACTTACTTGTTTGCTTATTTATCTATTTACTTATCTATTTATTCTACTAGTCGCCGATTTTATTCGCGAATATGGAAAACTAGCACAAATTAGTTATGGAAGACGAACTACTGGTAGCGGATCCTGAATTTTTCAATAGTATTGCACTCACTAGAGGATTGCGACAGCTCGTAATACTAAGATTTGTGACAGTTGACCATGCTTATACCACTATGTAATATTTTAGGGTGTGGAGCGTTATATCTGGAGTGGGCGGCGCTGACGGGCCCTGCAATTGGCCGACTGGGTTAGCTGACCAGTCGCAGAGGTTGACCGCGCCTCCTTTTCAAGTATAACGCCCCACACCCAATATTTAAAGGAATGCATGGTAAATATTATAGTTCAAAGATAAAAGAGGGGAAGGATGCGCGAACGCGGACCAATGAGAACTTGGTCAACTATCATAGCTCTCGAGAAACTAATTTCTGTTCGGAAGATAGTTCAAGTGAAGATTATGTGCGATTGAATATGAGCGGACAGCTGCCACAAAAGCCCAAAATTTCAACAAAAAAAGCTGGCTGCCTCTACGTAGGTTAATAGAGCAGACAAGGAAAGGATTCCAAAACTATATAACTAGTACTAACAAAAAATATCCAATGCACCGTTTTGATCTTTGATCTTAGTATACCATCTTAATTTTCAAATTTTTCGTCCACTCATCTAATTATTTTCGATTTTATTCAATTTATTCTAGCTCTGCTTTCTTAAAAAAATTTTTCGCAAGTATTCAACCAATTTATTCAGTGCCGAGTATTGATGTGAAGATGAGGTGGCGTGAGAATACATGGAAAACTGCCACAAAAGTTCGCTGGATGTGCAGGTAAATAGGTGTAGTAGATGCTTGACAGAGGTCAGTGTAATTGATAGTTCTGCACCACTATCTAGCGAAAATTCCAATGAAAGAATGGAGACGCACCACATTCTATCACAAATTGAGGGGATTTATCCAGAGTAGAGAGAAAGAGGTCATGAAAAGTGAACGAAAATGTCACAGATGATCTTGTCATATGTGTGGGATGACAAGCACATGGATCAGAACGTGAACACTTCGCATGATCATCTGTCATCGCTCATTAGAAAGGCCATAAGGAATTGATGATCTGTCAAAAACATTGTAGATACATCGAGTTCACTGCGTTGAGCGGTGCGATATCCCGAAAAACCACACGATGTCCAGGATATCGACGAGTCAAGAAGTTCGCTCACTTCGGATCAGTAAGAAGTGGAGAACTTCCACGCCAACTCCGTGACTTTTCGACATGCTGGACTATCGTGCAGTTTTTCTGGACACTACAACATTTCTCTAAGAAGTAAGTCAATCTAGCGAGTCCCTCATCTCAAAGAATTTTCAGGAAAAATATGTGGAAACTTTTTCAATTTCAATAGTATGCAAATTTTAAGAAATTTCAAACAGTGTACACCATGGGGTATCAGGTACGAACTTCACTACTTGCCATTTTTCAGTTTCGGTTTTTTCCATCCCATCATTATCCTTGTAAATTGCTCCAGATTATCCAAAAGATCTTTTCCTGTACAATTCCACCATGATTAGGATTCTCATAGTAATTTATCTGCTCAATTCCTAGGTTTACAAATAGAAATGTCAGTTTGGAAAGAAATTGCATGATAGTCACGATAACATTTGAAACTATGTAGCTGCACATTGAAAACATGTAGATACGACATCTCGATTTAAATACCAAAAGAGCCGGTCTCGTCACGTGCAAAATAACAACACGAAGAAATTGTGCTAGATGTCCTTTGTTTCTGTACGAGAATGTCTGCATACGTGGGCGAACATTCAGAATGTACGTAGGCGAAATGAATATGGATCTTATGACACGTAGTAAAACACGGAGGTGTCACATTACTAAAACAAGGTTGGTAAGCACTTAAAAATTATTTTGCAGAACCTCTGTGAATTAGAATCAAGCCATTTTCACGCAAGAAGAGGACTTTAGGGAAATTTCATAGATTCGCCGAAACTCGAGCGTGAAGGCTGGAAATTCTGGAGGAAAACTTGGAAACGAGAGTAGAGAATTAGGGACAGATGGAGTTTTCCTGACAGCCCAACTGAAGTTAGGGAGAATCTGACGCTGGATAGTGAATCAGGAAACTATCAGAATATTTTTGTTAGAACAGCTTGGCCTTAAATAGAGTACTGGAAGTGATCAAAGCAGGATAGAAGCGAAGAAGTGAAGGAAAATTTAGTATTTTAGCAGGAAAATGACTTCGACTACTAGGAAAAACAAGAAAATGCTTCAGATTTTCGTATATGAGTACATCTGAGGAACATCTATACCGCTTTGGGAACGAATCAAAGAATAAGCGGATATAAATGATAATGTGCTCCTTTATATGGAGTGAAAATCCACTCGTTACAGTGCCATGAAGGATCCAATTTTGAAGGCAACGTCATGTTCTACTTTGGCCTTCAAAAGGCTCGGTTACGGTTAAAAATTTAAGAAACTGAAATTTCCGGGAATAAAAACATTTAGGGTGGCATGGATTCATGCCAGGAATTCAAAAAGTAGGCGGGAGGCAGTTTGGTGCGCGGTCATAAGGGATCAAATGTGCTATATTTACGTGCGCATGGGATTTGACCAGAGTTACCTGGTAGTAATCATCGGAACAGGTTGCGCAATGTCCGATTTTTGCCATCAAATACCGCCGTAATTATTTATATTCGAAGTTCCATTCCATGTGTACGGCCAAGTTTCGGTCCTAATTTCAACATAGTCAATGGAAAATTTTTTTTAAGGCTCGATGACGCATTTTCGAGAAGAAGTTCGCCTATTTCGCCGCTCACTCCATTATAGATCAACCTATAGGGCAATTTATAGTAGCTGCGTGCGTTATTCGCGCGTCAGTTGCACGCATCCATTTGAGAGGGATTTTCCATAAAGTCGCACGCATCCAGAATAAACTGCCCTTATGTAGAACACACAGGCGAACATGGGCTACATAGAAGGACTTCAGCGAGCATAGCCACGTGTTTATTTATTTATTTACTCAGTTACCAGGTGTTTATTTATTTATTTATTCAGTTATTTATTTATTTATTAGCATACACCATAAAGGTGCGCTATCACAGCAGACAGAGTGTAAAAGTGGTATGCAACACCGAAGCACCAATTAAAAGAGATAAAAATGACAAAATTAAGCTGACCAGTAACAATCAGTTAACCACAATCCAAGAGTAAACATAAAAGAGTAGAGGTATAGGTAGTTGACCTGCATTAGTTTCCAAAAGACTTGAACAATTACTTGTTGGTGTTGACATATGTCTGCTGCTTATTAAGCTGCGGTAGAACCGAATGAGGACCGAAGAAAGTTGGCGATCCACGAGCACAAAGCCGTAGCCTGTATGGAGCAGCTCAGCAGAGGAGAGAAGCCAGTGATAATGAGCGAATTTCACCAACCTCCAGGAGCACGTCAGAAAACCGGAAGTGATCCGGACGGGCACTCATGGACGCTTCTCTACTCCAGTTCTTGCAAACTTTGTTAGAATAGCTGTTCATCAGTGAGTGTAAGTGTAGCGGGAAAAAAGTAAAACTGCTTGTGCGCCAAGTTTACTACAAAAACCAGTCGAACAATTGTTGTAAATTGGTTCCAAGACAGCGCATTACAATGCACTAGTCAATTGAACAGGTTTTCTATTACAAAAAGTTTAGTTTCCAGTTAGTGCTGGTACGATTTGGCTGTGAAAACAACCGGAACAATGAGTTGGACTTCAAACATTAGCCCAGTTTCGTTTTTTTTTTGCAAGGGCTAGAAAATATTTACGACGATGATAATTTGAGGATTTCGTGACTTTTTACGACAAGTGAGGAGGTTTTCAATCTGCAAAAAAATATCGTGCACCAGGGTTTTCTACAGAAAAATTACCTCCGGAGACCTCCTGCCAGGAATATACAAAATTTCGACGGGTTTTAACCCCTACCAGTAATTTTCTCAATTTCTGGCTAATTTCCAGCCCACAACCCTCTGGTTTTCAAACCCAACGGTGGGGTCTGAAAGAAGCCGAACAATTCTCCGCATGTTTCCTTCAAAATTTCCAGAATTTCCAAGTTTCTCTTATCAATTTCAGCTTTTCCTCACTTATGTTGAATCGAATAGGTGGTACGAACAATTTTGAAACCCGTATCCAAGTGTGGTGTCATGGGTTCAGCTGCCACATGTAAGCAAAGCTCTTACGAACTCCTCCACATTGGTATATTTTGATGATTCGAATTAAAACCTGATCAAACAACTTGAATTTTTTAATTTGATAATTTAAAAATTCAATTTGAATTTGAATTTACAGACTTGATAACTAGTTCGATGATCTCAGCTGAGCTACTGTCGTACATTGCACGTTGTGGAATAAATTTGATATTCATTCTTCGCATTTGCGGCATCTTATCCAGGAAATCAAGTGCTCGCAATAAAATGCAAAAAAAAAATGAAATTCAGAAGATGAACAGATTTTAAAAACAAACATACATTTGTGGGAAAGCTCAAAGAACAACAAAGCCAGGAAGCAAAATACAAATAAACTTCCTGGGTTTCTGTTACCAAAGAGCACAGGAAAACTACCAATTTTGATGATGAGTGGGCTAGCATGGTGATAGAAGAAAAGAAAGAGCAAGGGAAAAGCATATGTAGGATGAGAAAAAAGACAGAAAACAGGCCACATAAGGAATAAACGCTCAATTCCTGGAACTCCACAGTAGAACGATAGAACAACAATATAATAAACTAGTTTTCGTGAGAGCTTCGATAAATTCTGGTTAAAACACAAGTCCTTGCATTTTAGGAATCACTTCTTCGAAAATCTAAGAATAAAATAGAGAAAGTTTGCAAAAAAATATTGGAATCCTGAGCGAAATCTAATTTAAGATAAGAAGAACCCTTAAAAACTTGCCACCTACTTTTTTTCGGAAACAAGGACTTTGTATGGAAAACTAGGACAATTCTGGATGAAAACTGCTCAAATGAAAAGTATTTTATAAGTTTCACTCTTCAACATCTCCTCCGGGATTCTAGGGCAAGAAAACCTAATAATACCCCTCATCGAATGCCTAAATAATTCCTAAGGCTCAAAGATAGTTACCAAGGCGTCCCAAGAAAGGGAAAAGGGTGGCAGCGCTCAGGTCGTGGTGCGGAAAACAGGTTGTTTTTGTCAACGGCGATCTTTGCGGCAGTGTTTACACCTTGGAAATATGTCATTGTGTAGTTTAATTCCTATACAATCCAAAGTACATGAGCGACTTTTTATGCTCGACACTAGCAATGGAATGATATCTCCGGAATATGTAAAAAAATTGATTTAACAAAAGTGTTTCCGTTTCGTAGCTTCTTAATAAGGTATTTCAGGAGAGGACGCAGGTTTCTTACGGATAGGGAGGGTGATCAATATTTGGTGGAACTGTGGATAAAGTGTGTGGGAAGTCTTTAGATGTACGGAGATACGCATACAGAAACTGGATCAACGCCGTTGGTTAGGAATGGGACGATCAAGTGATTGTGAGTGGCGCGCTAACGATGTAACTTATGCAGAAACACAGATTTGTACACGTTCCTTACGATTTTTATGTAATAAACTATATTTATCTACAAGACTTATGCGTGAAATAGTAATTCTGGGTCATGAATGTTGATCCTGGGCAGAGTAAAACAAGATATACGACTAATTCGAGAATAAGACAGAGATTAACAAGGCGATAGTTGCACTAGTCATCGCTTGACTTCTACTTTTTATTTATTCGTTCTTTCTTTAGAAGCAAATTAACCTCATTGGGCAAATTTCGAGATGCACAGTGGTCATATAGTCACGTTTACCCGGTTTCGCACCCAGCGTCTGCATCCATGAGGTTACCCAAGGTAAACGTGCTGGCGCCCGTTAACGATGGATAAGGTGGTGAGACGTTTACCCTGGGTAATCTCAATGATGCATGCAGTGGCAGGAAAACAAATATCTCATGTGAAAACCCGTCCGTAATTATGTCAGATGGCAGGGTTAGATTGAGTTCTACTAATGAAATGAAATTTAATTATCGTTGGGAGCCATTGCTTAATCAGTACATATGAGGTACGATACAAAGTAAGTTATATAGTGGTAAGTTATTGTTTTCTTCCCAAGAAGCCATCACCTCCTTGGGTGGTCTTGAAATTGATTTTAAGATTTAGAAATTTTGTAAGGTTGATTATGGCTCTAACTTTTAGAATATTTTCGCGGGTGTGATGAGACGACAAGGGTGAAAAGAGATTCATTTATTTTTCGCGTCATGTGTAAATTACTCATTCAGAAAAGATTCCGAAAAAAAAAGAGTTATTCACAAATTTATTCTACAAGCTCTGCAGATACATAGAGTTAGCATGGTGATCCTATAAAGGATTAGTCAATAATTCTGTACTTTCCTGATCGCTCACTGGATGCGACTAACCAACACTTCAGGCGAAGACTGGTCCCCAAAACGTGCACCCCGAAGTTTGTTTGTTTATTTGGCGAAGACTGGTCCCCAAAACGTAATTCCGGAGTGATGTCGCTTTATAAGGTCCGTTAGAGAGGACTTGTTGATATAAGGATTCCACCACGGAACCAAAACAAGAATCTGATTTTCGAGACTGCAGAGAAGTAATGCAAAAGATTGTGGGGACTAGTTCTCGCTTGTCATTTTTCCACATTTTCTATAACTAAAAATGCTGAGAAAATCACCTGATGGCATGAAAAGGCTTTCTCAACGGGAATTTGCCCAGCAGAATGCTAACTAAGCCGCGAATTTAAATAGCAATTTTGAAATTATTAGACGTCATTCGTTTTTTTCCTGGATTCGCTTTCATGGCAAACCGGGCCAAAAAACAAACTTCAACCATTTGCATTGGGCGGTTCGACTGTACTTCTTCCAAGTTTCTAAAGTTACATGTAAGAAATTGATGGTCTAAACATTGCTCCAAGTTATTACGGAATATTTCACGAGATTTCTCTGTTTCTCAGCTCCTCCGAGTTATTGATTTTTTCACATTATTTTCTTCCGTCGAATACGAAATATCATTTGCTTCGCTTAAAAATAGGATATAACACAAATATAATATTATAGAACATAGATCATGTTCATCTCTGAGTCCACGACCAGGGAAGAACAACGAAAAATAGATAGCTAGGAAAAGCATTGAATCTCCTCGAATCTAGTCCACACCTTGAGGCTATGAATCAATAGATATTAGTTACGTGTACTTTCTCCCAAGGCTAGAAAGTCTTCATTTAATAGCAAAAGAGTTGTTTAAACACACTCAGCAGCCGTTATCCACCCAGCACGGAGCTACAGTAACCCCTCCGAATACGGTACTTCTGAACTTTCGCAAACATTTTGTTGAGAAGTATCCTTTATACAATAGTTAAACAGATAAAAGTCACATTTATAACATTATATTATCATAGCATGTGATTGTCACGTGGAAAACAGCTGATGCGGACCGGCAGTAAGTGCACCGCACCCACACCGAAACTACAGTAACCGGAAAATTCCACATAGGACCCATAGGAAACTGAATATTATGCCACATAGCGCATTACTACCGTTCCAGAATCCATACTGATCGATGGTCAATTTGTTTTTACACGTCTCTGTACAACAAATAGCACGTACGTAGTATGTATGTAACATTTGGCAAAATCGCGCTCGCGGACAACTGTTACATATGTGAACTGTGGTGGACGAATGGGGGCGTGGTCTCGCCCTCACAGAGTGTTCAGTTGATCGATCATCTCGTCCAAAAACATCGTTATCTTGTCCATCGACGCAGGGCAATGGCTTCGCTGTAGATTGTCCTGGAGATAGATGTGTATGTAACATTCATGAGGACACATGTTTTCGCATTGATTAGTCGATCGATAATCGATTGATACGCACTACAACGACAGCAGGAGAGAAATCAACGGAAATACACTTACAAAAACGAATTTGCGTTTAGCGGGGACACTGTCCAGGTCGAGGAGGACGTCTACATCAATATCGACGCCCTGAAAAGAAACAGATCAATAGCTATTGATTCCAAGTCGATCAATAATCATGCCACTAATTGTAAGAAAAATTCATATGGCTGTAGGTCAGCACATTTCCTTTGAAATTAGCAGCCGTTCACTTATTTTAACAATTTTCTAATAGTAATGCTTACAAGCTTCTTTGGACTACTTCCATTTTCAAAATAACCCAAAAGCATGGGCGCACCTAGAAAACCAGAAGGTAGCGACAAGCCCTACGATCGTGAAACCCAAATTTTTGTTATTTAATTACTATGATTGTCATTATTACCACATGGTTACCCATTCAAATACAATCTTATTCTCTTTATGACCTTTATCCCAGCAAAAGTGCCTCTATGGCTATTTCAGTAGCCACCTAACTGCCACCTCACACCCCAAGCCCTCTCCGCCAACCATCCAGGGCTTGGATGCACCATTCAGGTTATAAAGGATGAGCGCGCTGACGCCCATGTTATCAGCGGGTAAATTTGGAAGATGTTAACCAGTTTATCCTGGATATTTTCAGTGATGCATGCGGCGTAACATTGGCCCGAAATAAGCCGCCCATTCCCTTTCCTAGTTTACCTAGCATGGTAGTATCACGCTTCAGCGGTGCTCAAAATCAGCTGATTCCATCTCCAGTTAAATGCTAGAATCGTTCACAGCTTAGAGCTCTATGGAATGCTTAAAAAGAACTGTCGTTCTATCACAACTCACATTATTATCGTTACCGTTAAACAGCTTGGCGACTTCAGCGTCGATCCAGTTTTCAATCTAGAAAAGGTATTTTTTGAGAGTCTATCCGAAGAAAAATACATTTCATGAATTATATTTCATGGTGAGCTTATCACTTGATATGTAAAATCACACGTGAAGATTTGAAAATCTGTCTATGGGATATGAGACATTTCAAGCGTACGACGTCAGAACGTGCATCAGTAGCTGACATATATGTCAATCAAACACAAAATAAGTACAAATCTAGTTCTAGCGAGAGAATGAACCCCAAAATCTCTCAGAAAAGAAAGCCTCAGTATTTCAAAGAAATTAACCCCAGAAAAAATTGTTGAGAGAAAGGTAAGTCCCAATTCTATGTGAATTATATCCTAACGTTTGATTTGTGCCCCTTGAATGTATGTGTCAATCAATTCATAAGTAAAACAAACAAAGAAATGAATAGGACTAGCAGAGAATAACTTTCGAGGCATCCAAGATATAGCCATTTCCATAACCGTAGATGTGGAGCACTGTCCTGGAGAAGGCGGCGTGGTTGAGCTTCGCGATAAGTCAATCCGCCCCACTGACCAATCACAGAGCTCGGCCCCACCGCCCTTCGTAGGCATGACCTTCCACATACCAAAAACAGTAGGTGATTCGCGTAAATAGTACAGTTGCACAATAAAGGTCTTACTCAACGCGCAGTACAGTCATTTGAGCCACTAAGGTAAATTTTTGAAATTTCTGGAACCAAGGATCAAAAATCAGGAGTTCTAGAAAGCAATAGAATATTCGGCCTACTGACAAAAATTTTTTTATAGTGAAGAAAGGAGGAAATGGTTGATTTAGCTAAATCAAGACTAATTCACGTGAAAAGCTCGTGATTTCTGCATTGAATCCAAAGTATATCTAGCGTACCTTCATTCTTTTGCGAATAAGCATCATCTGTTGTTTGCCATACTTCATGGTCAGCACTCGATTGCGTTCTTCCTAAAATAGGAAAAAATCAATAATCGAAACTTAAAGATAAAGTTAACAAAGTTATGGATCTAAACTCTGTAGAGCAAAAAGCCCACAGAACTCTTCTCACTCTCTTAGCCTAATTATACCTCAAGATAAATCTTACAAGTTGTTATAACTAAAAAAAAACCTGGAGTTTGCATCAAAATGAATTCTCCTAGGAAACAAAAAGAAATTTCGGGGTGCACATTAGATACTGTATGGAGTAACAATCCAAGGTTTTTACTACAAAACGGCTTTCTAACTTCTAAATTTTTTCTGTAACCTTACTGGGCTGAATACGTACAGAAATTAATAATTGATAATTCGAAGTGAAATTAGTATAAATATAAAAAAATAATAAAAATAAATAAAAACAATAAAAATAATATAAAAAATAATACAGTGAAATTAATAATTCACCCTTAAAGCTTGTTATGGAACATGAAAGGGTTGCAGTTCCCGGGCTCCTTTTTTACTAGGTCCTAACTAAAAGGTTTTCGAGAGTTTCCAGTACCAAAGCTTCGCGAACCTGGTCCCCCTCCTCCCTCCTACCACCAAAAATAAAAGACAATTTTGTCGAAGTTCCATAGGTAGGAATTCGCCTATTTCATCTCGGCTACCTTCTAATTGCCGCCTGGATACGTCAACGGTAAAAGACCCTGGTTGTCCTCGGTAGAGACGCGGGATGAATCGCCACTTCTCACGCCGTACTCAAATTTGCCGATGATCTCATGACAAGTGCCTGACATCATCTCCGGATCGCTGCGCAGGGATGACTGCACGACTGTTTACTACAGGAAAACATAGCAAAAGGCACAATCCCACCTAGGAAAGCAAGTGAAGACTTTGTAATTTCCATAAAGCAAGTATTTACGGATGAAAAAGAAGTAAAGTATAGCTGAGATTCGAACTGGCAGTTCTATTTCTATTTTCAATCCTAAATGTTTTGCAACACTTCTTTCTTGATATTTTCAGTTGGAAAATCCATTTTCGCTGTATCTCTTTCATTTTGACAAGGATCTTCTCTTCCCCTTTAATGTTTGTGATCTTTTGGAGAGCATTATTTGCCATGTAAGTAGTAAATTAAGGAATAGTTAAATTCTACAAGCTGATACTTAAAACTGATTGTATACAAGTCTATATACGAGCAAGCAAGTGAAATGAAAAAATATAGGATCATACGCTGACGCACCCGATTAATTTACCTTTTTTGTGTCTCAAATTTTTTTTAAAATTAAGCTGCTTCTATTTGTTAGTACCTTTCCCTAGGGTGGTCTGCTCCTCTGGGGTGAAATGCATCATTAAGATTACCTAAGGTAAGCTATTACGTCCTAAAACTCCTCCTTTGCCAGACATCCATCAACCTACGTACCCATAATCGACGTTGTCAGATGTTCCCCATGGGTAATCATCTATGGTATGAGATTACTTATCCTTCTAATGACGCTGCGGACCTGGTGAATTGATTGCCGTCCATTTCTTATAGCAAACCCCTCAGTCACTCAAAATCAACTCCTTTATACCCCTATTTGAAGGCTTGAGTGTAGAGCGTTATACCTGGAAAGGGCGGTACGGCTTAGCCCTGTGATTGGTCAATTCAACCAGTCAATCACAGAGCTTGATCGCACTCCCCTTCCAGGTATAACGCCCCATACCCGAAGTCTTTCTTCTCAGAATATTTTCCCAACTTCCTTACAGTAATTTGACCTAGCCACCTCCAATTCAACACTAAATCAGCATAAAAATATGAACTAATATGGAAAGCGATATTCTTTTCAAAGTCCCTGGTCAAAAGCAACTTCGTTTTCAGCTACACCACAATGCCAGACAGCAATTTATCCTAGGATTCTGTTGAGAGGATAATGCAAACCATAATGGAATAGCCTGAAAACAACCATGATTACGGCTTCATGCCAATTTTCGAATTTCGAAAACTCATAGATCTATGGCCTATTTTTATCAACAAAACGACGCAATTTTACGGAATAATACCCCCTTAGGGAGAACATTATTCTTGGCTGGCAAGGAGCACATCTTCCTTGTGTGCATACATCCTGACAGGTTCTCATGTACTCGTACAACTTCCTTAGCGCTGACACTTCATCACTGGCTACATTGCCCGAGGACTACATCTCAACCTGGAGTCGCACACCACACTTGCTCATTGGATCTTCGTCAGATCCCCAGGGATGGCCAATGAATGAGCGCGGAGATTTGTGTACGAGTTGTCCAACGATAGAACCTCGTCGTGGGAAGATTACGTGCAGGGCTAAATATAGCGCCACAAAACCAAATATAGCCCGCGCGTTGACGTAGGCGCTATTCGATTTGCACTCGGACGAGGAGGATGATTGAGTCCCACGCCTCATTCAGTCAGAAATTATGTCGGTTACATGAGGAAAACGACTGGGGAATAGAGTGATTCTTGATCGCTCAAGTACGAATGAATGAATGAATGAATGAATGAATGAATGAATGAATGAATGAATGAATGAATAGAATGTTTACGGATATGCAAGGTGAGTAGGTGATTGACCTACTGGACTAATATATTTTGAACGAGGTGATAGAGAGAATGTCATATAACGAAAAAAAAGAAAATTTGAAAAGATTGAAGAAAGATGAAATTTTCCAGATCGGTAATGGTTACCTTTTAATTTCCTGGGTCATTCATTCATTCATTCGTTCATTCATTCATTCACTCATTCATTCATTCATTCATTCATTCATATTCATTCATTCATTCATCCATTTATTCATCCACTCATCCATTCATTCATTCATTCATTCATTCATTCATTCATTCATTCATTCATTCATTCATTCATTCATTCATTCATTCATTCATTCATTCACTCATTCATTCATTCATTCATTCATTCATTCATTCACTGTATTCATTTATTCATTCATCCATTCATTCATTCATCCATTCATTCGCTCATTCATTCATTCATTCATCCAGCGTTAAAGCAGCCGAACTGGTCCTCAGACGTCGATTGCCACCGCCGGTCACCCATTTGTCAATGTCAGCCCGGGTTTTTGTCACCCAGTGGATTTCTGTCCAGCCGCATGTCCATCAGCCCGTATGCGTGGATTTATGCCGGTTCTTATCCAGCGGAAATTTTGGCTGTTCCCTGCCCCAAAACTCTACTTCACCCCCGAATCTAGACAGAATCAATGTCCCGCCGTTCTTCCGCCATTCGACAGGAAACCCGTGGGTATTACTCAATGCCATTGTACCTGTGAGTGTACACACTTGCTGAAGCATCCCTCTGTACACTTCAGCTTACACATTAGCTAACAAACATACTTCGCGCGCTCGCCGCTCCTTTCAAAGTCAACATCGTTTTTGTGTAGTTGCCGTATTTTATGTGATGACGTAGTTGCGGATGTGTTAACGCGGCGCGTCTGAAGATGTCAAACGAAATGTTAATAGGCACCGGATGAAAAACTTGTCGAGCGCAAACAAAATTGCGAGCATATCATCTGGCTGGAATACACGCACTACTCACTGGCTCAAGCATTGCAGTGTCGCTGGGAAATTGCTGGGGTTCCGCAGTTTTTATTTGTTTATTTATTTATTTAATCGTTACACTAAAATTGATGTGCCGATCATTACAGATATTGCCAGGAAAAGAAAATAAAGCAAAGCTAAGTAAAGTATGAACCTTAAAGCAAATCATCAGAGCAACTTGTGACAGACTAAGCAGTAAAAGAAAAAGATGATGAGCTAGGACTCGACTTTTCTGCTCGAATTCTCATGAAAAATTTTGTGCGATCACTTGCAGTACTTGTAAATAGCTATCAGACGCTGATAACCTCATCAGTTAAGGCGATTACGTTTGAATCCTGCAGAAAATCAATTTGATCGGAACCGTGACGTCACTTTCTTGCATGGGATTCATGAAAAGGTAACTAAGCAGACCAACCCTGGTTAGCGTGCTTTGGTACTGTATATACATGGCGGGTAATGTCAAAATATGCAGGGTACAAACATTGGTTTGCTAGCCTGACTTCGCTTGGTTATGCGTTCATGAACCCCAAACCAGGTAAGACTAGGAGTTAGCTCCGAGTCCTGAAGAGAAAGCAGACGATCCGCTTAGAACGCCGACTATCCAACCAATGGCGGTGGCATGGATACGTATGCACATTCTAATCAATAATATCTAGTAATCGATAGCATATTATACTTTGCAGTATTTTACTTGGTACTCACCAACATACAGTAACACCGCCACTACATACTTCCTGGTATTTATTAATCCAGCTGATCATAAAAAATTCATCCATCGGGACAAATATATCCCGATGGGTAAGCTGCCATCCCATGAAAAACTACCCGAGAATAAATGTCTTAAACGAAACGGACAAGTTTATCCAGGAATTAGACTGTAGGATTATTTTATCCAAGTGATAGGTATCCACTACCAATCCCATGATCCCACTGAGGCACCACATTTGTGCTAAGAAAACCCGTAGGTAAACGAAGAAACAGTGCTGGACAGCGGGTAAAAGATGTTGGCAAAATAAGGTTAAGTACTAGATGTTTAATTAAATATAGCGGAAATAGAGTTCGGTGCTCGGATATATCATTGAGATTACCCATGGTAAACCTTTTACGCACTCAAGTTTACCCTTTTGCTAACAGCCATTAATATGCTTACCTAGTTATGTACTCAGTAATCATAACCATGGATATAAAAGTGTCCATCCTTCCAACGATGTATCCGCGCCTTGGACTTCATCCAAATTTAACGTACTTGCTACTGGGCTGAAGCTACGATTTGGTAAAAAAAAGCCATAAAAATTACATACTCACGAAAATTATAAATCTGTTAAAATTTATAAACTACTATTTCACTAAATAATTGGGATAGAAATTCTGGTGCTATAAATACTGCGTTAACCAATCGTATTGGTGATTTTTTTATTTTTAGTTTTTTTTAAAGGGGCTATTTTTTATGGTCATTATTTTTTAAGGTTTGAAATGATGTGTAGATCTATAATTTTATTGTTGTTGTTAACATCTTCTCAAAAAGGATTGAAATTCATAAATTTCTCCATAAAATCTACTACATTTATTTGCTGATCAAAACTTCATATAGTAATCAGTACCACCTTATGAGATTTATTGAATTTTTTACTTCCTGCCCAGTAAATCCAGAATTTGAGAATTTTGGGCTCCGAAGTCTCCAAACTGTACAGAAACCCCCATGTCCCCGACACGATCCTGGCGATCACCTGCGCTAGGATCCATGAGCCGTAACCGAATCGTGCGCATGTGTGGTTAGTTAGGCGTCGCCGCTCTTCAGCTCAAGTCTGGTCGGATAACAAGCCCTCTGGTCCACGGCAACAGCAGCGACGAGGCGATCGCGTGCAAGTGATTCGCTGAACGCACTCCGCAGCAACTCGAGTGCTGCTGTTTGTTCGATTGTACTGCGCTTCAACCGCGAACACTTCTCTCGAACACGTGAACAACGCGCATACGGTGGTGATATGGTGATCGTAAACATTGTTGGGTGGACAGAAATACTCCGTGGAGGGTCAAGCGCTCATAAAATCATATCGACATTTGGGTTTAGGGCTATTTGACCTTAATTCCTAGCCAATAAGGTATCGAACTGTGCCTCATAAGGTCACTAATATACCCATTAACCCCGAAAAACCCAGATAAATGGAACTAAGAGGTACTTCTTGGGTTTGAGCCTATAAAAACGTACTGAGGAACCAAAAAGGCTCCAGATAGGCGGATGAGAGCCATTTTCTTTAGTAGTTCAGGGGAGCAGAGTCAAATGACCTCAGTTCACAAAATTCCTGAGGGTGCGAGTTATGTCATGCGCCTGCGGGGAATTATTTTTTAATTTTTTATCCAAAAAAGAAAGGATAATATATCCTTACACTAAAAGGCATAACACTACAGGAACTTCTGTTCACTTTTTCTATCCTCTGCCATGTTCCTGCTCTTTTTGCCACCTAGAAAATTATACCCTGACCCCTACCCCCTACCACGTCTCCCCCACCTTTTTTGGTTAGCTCTCATCGTTCTCATAGTTTCCATGCTTTGAAATTGCTCTGTATGAATTGCTCGTAGAAAAATTAAAATAGTTGGTCAACAACACTTCAGTCATTGTGCCCACCAAAACAATCCAGAAAATTGCCCAGTTTTCCAAGGTAAAGTTCATGCATCGGGGAGAGCAAAACTACTCGAAATTTGAAAGAGAATTCAGGAACGGCTGGATTATGGTTTGTCCCCTTATAGTGAGGCTATTTTTAATAATAAAAAGAAACAAATAAAAATAACCCAGTACGAGATTTTTATTCGTTTTGTAAATTATTATGTATGCATGTAACTTTAAAGTAAGCATGTAAGTTCAAAAATTTGGCAACCAATTCTCGGTGGGTCGCCCCCGCCCTGTGTCCGCCACTGCCATTCCTCTAAAAGTAACAAAAATTCGAGAACAATGTCGTTGGTATGTAACTCTCTACAACCCCGTGGCTTCTCTAGCAGCAAAAATCTAGTGATAGTTGAGCTATGCTTTTCCTGGTTTTCCTTGCCATCCCATAAATCCAGGAATGCTTCAAAAAACATTTATATGTGTTGCAAAGCTCAGAAAATGTACCACTTTTTGTAGCATCCATAAGGAGCAAGCCTGGTAAACAGTATAGAAAATGGCAAACCACAAAACATGCGGGTTTTACTGGAAATTCAGAACAACCTATGGAAAACTCCCATAGGAAAGATTTTAGAGAAATAAGCTGGCTCAGTTCGCTCGTAGCCGAACAAGTCAATGGTTTGAACCAAAGAGGTTCATCTTATCTTCAATTCCACGAGATATATACCTTAGCTATTAGTTTTCCCTAGATGAAAAAACACTAAAAAGAAGGAATACTTTGGTTTTTGTGGATTTACCAGGATAGAAGAAGCTAGGAAAAAAAATATAGGAGGTTTAATTAGGAAATAAAATACTTGGAAGTTACGCACTTCTAATTGCATAAATTTTGCCCAAAAATGCGCATTCGTTGCAAAAACTGAGCAGCACCTACGCAAGAGTCTGAAAATTTTTTGTTAGGGAAGAATGAAGAAATTTCACAGCTGATTCAGTCAATTCATTGCCTCAGCCTTGGCAATACTCTACCTAAAATTACCTCTGGGACCATTACAAATAGCCGGAGCTCTCAATTTCCTAAGAAAACTTTTTGTCAAGTAGAATGAACTACCAACAAAAACCTCGGAAAAAATGGATAAATCCCGAGATCTGATAAGAAATTCTACTCAGTAAACTACTCGAGATGTGAGATGCACCGACCAAACACCAAAATTTTCCCACCGGAATAAGGAAAAAACTCCCGCGCACACATATTTCTCTCGCGTTTTCTCTGATGCGTGCGCATAAACGTCCTTGACGGCTATGCATGGAAATCCTATGGTTTATTGGCGTTTTTACGAATCGCGCCGAAAAAACCTCGAACGAAAAACTGGCGAAAATCCGGCTTACCCGTCTTGTTTGTGCGTCTTTGGGAAATCTGGCGTGCTTCACTTCTGTGGACATTGTTTAGCTTCTGAAATGCATGGAAAAGATAAGTATTGATTAGAGGACGACAAGAATATAACGAAATAGGCGAGAGGAAGACTAGAAAAAAGACCTCGGCAAAGGCGAATAAAAACGACAATGAGGGGGACCCCGCCCCCTGAGAGAATACAATTCATCCATGAGACGAAAGCAATGATGGAGGTAGCTGAAGAAGCACTGCAAAAACCTTGCGAAAATCCTTATGCAATCGGCCACGCCCACTTGCTCCTCAATCCCAAACATTTCCGCTGAATTGATAGGTCCCAGCGGGACATCCGCAGCACACGCTGATGGATGTCACTTTACTTCACCCGCCCTCGCGCCGGCGGGTAAGGGCACAGCGTCAATTCCTCAGCTCAGCGGAGAGTTCATAGGACAGCGCCCGGAGAGTTTCAAGGCAAGCGGTCGCCTTAGTGCCAGCCGCACTCCTTGAAAGGTCATTTCGACGAGAAATTGTCGGACAACAGCAGATTGAATGAATGCGGCTTGGGCAGATGGACCGAAAAAGCACCACAAGTATGCACTTACTTGTATGGAAGTGACATATTTGAATATTCATGGAAAAGTCCAGAAAGTGCGCATGACAGTCTGGGAAGAGAACTTCTTGAATGAAGTTTCCAGACAAAATGGGCTGTTCGTCGATAAGGTGTATAAAAATGGTAAAATGAACCGGATCTCTGGCGGCGGAAAAGGCAATCAATCAAGTGGCACTATCTTACTTACTTAATGAACTTTCTTTTCTTCCTTGAAATTCATAAACTATTATGAGTCATGAGAAAGATATGCCAACAGTATGTACAAGAACGTGTTCCTATGGATTGCGCATACTTGGATAACTGAACCGAGCAGAGCTGTGAAACTGTGATCAAAACATTTTGATAATTTCTGCTGCACATGAAGGAAGGAATCAGGGCAAGAGACTGAGGGACAGAACTTCACCCTTGAGCTCTTCTCCAAGGAAAGAAAAATAGATTTCAGAGATAGCAAACCCCAGAATGGGTAACCGAACCGGAGCGCCATCAGGTGTCGCTTAGAAGTCTAAAAAACTGAATTTGTGGAGGTTACCATCACTACTTTGACGAACTGAATAGAAAAGACAATAATTTGCTTGGTTTGGTCAAGAAATCCTTGTATTATTCTGGTTTTTCACTAGTCTCTCCGCTCAGTGATCCAGCAGATAAATGGTAAATTCCCATGAAAACCCTCCAAATTCTGCAGCAATACGGTACAGGTAGAACTTTCAACCAAACTCAAAACAGAGGAGAGTAAACACTTGGTTTCTGAATATGTAGTAAAAATTCATGTGTAAACATAAAGGGTAAGAACTATTACTTGGGTAAGCAAACCTCACGGGTTGAGTATCTACACTGTCATTCGAATAAATATTTTAGAGTCAGTGCTTGCTGAAATAGGAGCATTCTTTATTCGACTGCCCGAATAACTTGAACGACCCCTTTCAAGCACATTCAAAGGGAATTTATACTAGATACGCGCGTTACCCGTCCGTCAAACAGACGCATTAATTTGCAGGGAATTTCCATGGAGAACAATAAGCACGACAATCACACTACGAAAATATTGTGCGGTATCTTCGTAGTATGAATGTCGCCAGCGCCTCACCTTTGTTAGGGCTGCGAGTTCACTTATCCACTATAAATATGCACATGGGTAACTCAAGGGTGACATTTACCAGAAAGATGAACTCCCATCGATTAACTAGATGAATCATGCACAGAGACGACGATATGGTACGCTGCAAATTCGACAACTGAATAGGATGACAAAAAATGTATTTGATTGGCTAAAGTTAGCGAAATGAAAAAATATTACAATGATACATGGCATTTTTTATCACAGAAAAGGGTGAGGGAAGCTGTGATCTATGATGCTGAATTTTTCCATTTCTCTCTTAGACTTCCGAATCTGTTTTATCGTCTTAGTTACAATTCCATTGTTTTCTTCTTTGGTAGGTAAGCTGAAGAAGACTTGATTTCAAGTTTTATCGGCTACGTTTCGAACTTAAGCTCGTCTTCAGGGCAACTAAAATTTTGAATTTTATTTTTTTAACTATCAATTTTGAACAACTTCCATTGTTTTTCTATAGAGCACCCTAAGTGCAATGAAATAGAGAATGACTCAAGCTGCTTACTTTTTTCTAAAAATGTCCCCTACTTTGGAGGTCTTTCTTACCCTCGCGGTGACTACAAGGAAACGTTGCAAATTGCTAAGGTTCATTGTTTGGTTTTTTCTGCTTCAAATGAGTTTGTTGATTTGGAAAATTAGGAAAATGTGGATACAATAGCCCAGCAGGGAGAGCCAAACCTAATAAGTTTCCAAGAAATCATTCGAAAAATTTTGGCAAGTTTGCTAATTTGAGAAAAAAAAGTGTGACTGGTGGAAGAATGCGAACTCGCCCAGCATGAACTTTATCATTACTTAACATCTCTGTCTCAGGTTCATCGGTTCATCGACCATTCAAAAACATCAGAACAAAAAACTCTCTGCAGATTTCCCATAGATAACATTTTTCCATAGAAAACATTAACATGCAAAATTCTGCTTGAAATTCGTTCTTCTCGAGGCACGCTGGTCGGCCAAGACCTTATAGCTTTAATTCTATTAATACTGCTCTCTGGATATGGGGCCAGGATCCTGGTAGGGGAGCGACTAAATAAATAAGTAAACAAGTATGTATGTAGGTAATTAACTAGCATTAGCACAGTGACACTCGTGAGGATTTCTGAACGAAACTATACTTACTACATCACTGCTGCTAGGAATAGATGAAAAAAAATCTTGAGGAATGTCGATTGGAAGTTTTTCTGCAAGTTCTACTGGAACGACGATGAAAGGGGAAACAATTTTCATTGTAGCTGTTTCCATTTTGCCATAATCAGCATGAAAAATTAAAATGTAAAGGCTGCAAAGACAAAAAATGGGTAATCAAACCGTTAGATACTGAACATAGCTTGATGAAAGTCAACGACCGGTCATGAAAACATGCCTCAAATTTTATTCAAAAAAATATAACCAATCCGGAATATCGAGGAAAGCTAGCTTAATTTTAAGACCCCCAACAAGCTGAAGTAAAAATCCCGGCCCCAGCAGACGCCCAAACTTGGGTAATTGAACCGACGAGCAATTCAGGACTCCATCGACCGCGCTGAAGAGGAGCCGCAAAAAGCCACCTCTAGTTAACGATTAGAGTAGTTCAGAACGGGAGCGAAACCTTTTAAGTTGTTGAAGAGTCAGCAGTTAAAGAGGGAACGCTGGGGGGAAAAACTCGTTGACCTCAATGTAGGTGAAAGCAAAAAGCATCTGCAACGACGATTGACGTTCAGGAAGCAAGTGAACACTGAATGAATGCCACTGCCCTCTCGAGTGGGTAATTAAACCGTTGGATGGCTTAAAAACACTTCCAGCACTTTGGACGTTCAAGAATCAAGGAAAAATCAGGGAAATCCTTGTTTACACTAAATTAGGACCTTGTTTTAGGGAACAATTATGGAACGTTCAACTTCTGGATAAAAAAGACGCCTGCGACAGACTTGTCGGACGGAAAGCGGCACACTGTAGGAGGGTTTTCCAGAAAAATTCACATTAAATCACAAAATGTTTGCTTTGTAATTAAACATTTGTTTTTCACCAATTCCTGAAAACAGCAGAAATCGGCTGTTCACTTATTGGTTTGTTTACCTACTTGTTTATTTATTTGGAATCTCGACAACTTCTTGTTTACTGTTTATATCTGCACAAAAGCTGATCTACATTAGTTTTTGTCAACATTTTTCATTTCCTGGAGGCATCTGGCGTTTGGCGCACCTTTTCAGTGTATCAAATAAATAAGCAAAATTATTAGCCACACAAATTATTGATATTCACTCATTTACCAACTAGTTTACTCTTACAGATGGGTTGTGAAATTCAATAATGCCTTAATGTGGAGGGTGTAGCAATACGACAAAATATGTGCTACAATTTTCCAATGTTAGAAAACCATTCCAGAAATTTTCCAAGGATTGCTCGAGCCTCAATGCATGGATGGCCAGCCTGTTCATGAAAGGATTGGGGACGAAAATTTGATTCTGATGTGCTTTAGGCAACGTCAAAAAGGCTAATTTCTTCCTATATGTTCCCTGGAAAATTTGGAAGAAAATCCATCTCATCAATTTTCCATATCTCCTGCCACCAGTACTTCTCCTAAAATAGGTCCGCACATCTCTGCCACAAATCCATGCCATGTTCTTGAGTATCCATGAGAAATGAAGCCTATGCTAACTTTCTCAGAGCATCGTTTTTCCTCATCTCCAGGGAAATCGAAGCAGTAACGCGCAGTACGAGAAAAACCCTCCAGAAAAGTACAAGCTAGTAAAAAAGCGGTGCTGGCGGCGTCGATATGTGCAGCTTCTCGGTTGGAAGAAAAACATGGAGAGAAGAAATTTCTAAAACAGGAAAATATCCAGGAAAACAAAAATACACACAATCAATGTTGTTTTTCCGCAGCTGGGTCACACTATTTGCAGAAGTGCAAACGAAAACGCCGGAATTTCAATGAAAAGTGCATCGCAGGTGAGATCCGGGGGCGAAAATAGACATTTCACAGGAAAATAGAAATATTTGGAGACGCAGAGAGCAAAATAAACACCTCTAATGAGCTTTGCTGCCAAACAAAAGCCAGAACTAAACAAATAACCGGTAAGAAGTAAGTACTAGTAGGAAGAAAAGAACGAATTGAAAATTTTCGGATCGAAGACCTATTTTCCCAAGTTTTCCTCGCATTTTCTCGAATTCATGAACATAAAAAGCTTCCATTCCTCTCAGAAGAGCAGAAGAGACCCAGAAATACGTAAAAACAGCTACATGACTAGAGAACTATATAGTGCGGTAAGTATTATAATTGCACATCTATTCGAACGTTCGAATGTCGAATATTTCGAATATCCGAACGGTCGGATAAATTGTGAGACGAGGAAACTTCCTCGATTATCTGTTGCTTCTTGCTTTGTTCGGAAAATCAGAGTTTTGTATATGCGAACCTTCGAATATATTCGTCATTCGGATCTTTCCTTTGAATGGTCGAATTCATTCGAATAAATGTGCAAGTGCAGTAAGTGGTCGAACGCTAGAGACGCAGAGAGGTAGAGGAAGTTAATTCTACCATCAGAATAACAAGAGGAAACCAAAGAGACGCAGAGAAGTCACGTTTCCGTCGGAAGCTAGAGATCGACATTATAAGAGAGGAGCAGAGTAAAAGAGAAAACACTGATAGAATATTAAGACACACCTTATAAAGGCATCCTTTTTGTTTTTACTTATTTACATTTTACCTTTCCAGACGTTTATCTATTATTTACTACTTTAAAACATGTTTGCTGCTATCACATATCACAAGCCAACTGCACACCTGACTGACTAACAGATAACGATTGCGTCAAAAGTCACATGGTCGAACGTATCGATATTCGAAAAAAAGACCAACTGGAACATAAGAGACGCAAAGAAGCAGGGAACCCGTGGAGCACCTGCACAGCGCAAAGGCTCCGACCAAATACGACTAGACAGCAAGCGTTAATTGGCATGTAGGAGTCAGTTATCATCACGTCGAGGCGTTAGGCCGGCAGTGAATCATCGAATGACTGGCTTCTAACGCCAAAGTCAAGCAGCGAGCCCGCACAGATGCGTAGCTGAGTCATGGCCTTGGTATGGCCTTGGGCAGTTCTGGCAGATGGCCAAGATTCGAATCTTTTCCTGTTTTGGTGTGGGCGAAACGGTGTGGATGACTGGCGACGGGAAATTGCTCGGAACTCGTAGACGTTTCGCTTCTTGCCTCGGAGATGTCAACAGCTTCTTCGCATGACTAATCAGAACAGAAAGGGAAAAAATGAGGAAAAAACGAGGAGAATAGAACTGGAAGCACAGCAAATAACGGAGAAGGAGAAGGAAAAGAAACCATTACTGTAAGAGAGCTGGGCGGATAAGCCAGCCACGTGAGATTAGCCATTGTAATCGGGAGATAATGCGCTCAAAATCAAAATATTTGCTCCGTTGCTAGTGCTCAGGAAGTCACGTTATAAGAAGCTTGTCCAAAGCCAGCCAACTGGCCATTAATTCAGGAAGAGTGAGAGATTTCTCGGATCTTAGTAAGGCTTCCAGGCGACAGTCTCAAGAGCATGGAAGCATGTACTACTTAGGATATGTCCTGAGCCTCATAATCCGAGGAAGGACGGGAAAACTAGACATATATAGAACAACCTACTGTAGGAAGAAGAGACCTGTGAGTCAGAGGAGAATACCTTAGTGGAATAGAAGAGATGAAAGAGAAAAAAATTTCAGAGGATAGAAGCCTTAGTGCTTGGTTATTCCTTACCTCCTTCCGAGAGGAACACAAGACGTCATCTGAGCCAGGGAGACTTCTTCCGAAGAAGTATGCCCTTTGCTAGAATAACCTTGACAAAGTAGAGACATGCTGCAAGCACATCCAAGGAAAAGGCATCCAGAATTTTCCAGAACTTTTCCAGGAGTTTTGTAGATGACTTGAGGACACGAAAGCATAGGAGGAATTAGAGGAGCGTGCAAGCTCCCAAACGCTTAAAAAGATAGCAAATAACGAAAAAGGCTGGTAAAAATTAATGTCCAACAGAAGCCACGCCCATAATGCAAAAGGTGCACGTTTCAAAAATCCCTACCGCTGATAACAGCGCCAACGATGGAAATTTTTCTTGAGAAAAAAAAAGTCAGAGACTAGTAACGCAAGACAAGAATGCTTGCGGCGAGGATGCTATTATCCAGTAAAAAAGACTAGACATCACAAGGCTTATCAAAACGCATGACTATGACAACTCGTCCGAATTTGAAAAAAGAATCGTGGAATGTCAAGTGTCACGAGTGAATTTGTCATTATTTATGCTATAAGGACATGAGACGTCATCAAAATGGCGGAAATCACGGGAAAAAGTTATCTGGAAGTGATAAGGAGGAGTGGAATCAAATTTTTCTCAACCTCGAGAAAAAAATTGAGTCGGAGAGATGTTCTTCGTACGAGTTTTCCGGTCCACCACCCTCACAATGCGGCTAGAATCCACCCGCTCATGGGGAACATCAAATGGAATGCGGGCGAATTTTCGGAGGCAGCTGGAGAGGAGGTGGGCGGAGCCTGGCGGCGACGTCTCCCGCTGATCCAAACCGGAGACGACGTCACTTCGACAACCGAACATTCAAGGCAAATCGGCTCCTTTAAGAAGCAGGAATCGTTGTGAGCCAAGGACAACAATGGTGTAGGAGTAGGAAAAGCACGGCTAGAATTTCAAGGAATTTTACAGGACTATTTTATCGTGGCGAAGAAATCGTTAATTTTTATGGGAAGTGAAATGGCTGAGAGCGAATAACGTATTAGATATAATACATTCAAATTTCCATGCCTATTCTTGAAAATTTCCTATTGATTATTGATTATTGTCATTTTCCTCTTATTTATCATTATTGACTGTTACAACTACAATTACAATTATTCATTTTTTTTTATCGCACAGACACAAGTAATGTGTTCCTAGTCTTTCGTGTGAAGAACTTTAAAGAACCAGCACCAGTGAACAGTCTTTCAGACACATCCTTGAGCCTTGTTCCAGAAAATCGAGCAAAGTCATCTAGCCATCTTGTTCTAAGGCGATCGCAGACCTTCTTACATGTGGTATCCAATTATTGCCATGTATTACTAATTATTGATTGTTATTAGTGATTAATTATTGATTATGAATGAGTTGAAAACTCGAATGTTGGGAGAGGAAGAAGCATTACACTCCGAGAAAATGCATAGAGAGGGCTGCAGGGCTTTCTCTTATTTGAATATCAGGATTTTTGGAATTATTCGGTTCTCATTCATTCAAACGTAAGGAAAACCGCATCAAAGTGGAAAATATCCAAAGATAAGGTAAAATGATCATCAATATGTATGCATCTGACTTATTTCAACGACGGAATGAAGTAGGACACCTCCAACCAGAATTGTAACTCCACGATATTGTGACGTGTACATAGTTACACAATCCATTGCTGTCCTAACATGGACCATGAACGAGTACTATACATTACCCTATTGGAAAGCAGGACATCCGTTTTGAATCTCAAATTCCAGAAACGACAAAAAGAATTCAGAAACATCACCACAGCTATAAATGGAATTCAGGCCATTCAAGCCAAAACCAAGAAAATGAATGGTTAGAGTCGGTTTCGAAGAAGATGAGAGTTGTTGAAAAATCAGAAAAAATGTAGAACACGATAAAATGTGGCGTTTCATGAGGTTACACAAAAAGACTGTAATTCGCACACAGGTGCTTAACCCTCATAATTTCTCAGAAAATGATAAGCTATGTGTAGAGATGGAACCAAGCTGAATTCAGCAGGTTTTTTTAGCAAGCGAAGTTTTTTTTTTCGATTTTGACAGCTTAGAGGGAGGCTGTTTATCTTTTTTTCCTGCCTATATCTGAGGAAAGAGAAAAAAACGAAGGTTCCTTCTCTATTTTTGTTGTCCCTTTCCCTGAATTGCCCTTTATAACCATTCTTCTGTAAATATTTTTCGACAGGCCAATTTTTTCCCTTGTTATTCTTCCGGCTAATTTTTTATCCATTCATATTAGCGCTTTCCTTCCTTGTTTCATACTGTCTATGAGGTGCCGACCCTCCAGCGTATAAAAAACAAATGAATAAACAAATAAATATTTCCTCCGGGCTGTCACTGCCATGACAGCTTGTACTAGCCAAATCACATCCACATCCATGTCAAAGACAAGGAACCATTTAATAAATATAATATAAGACTCTAATGAGTAACATGTACACTTTTCGACCTTTCTCCAAGGAGTGGGCGTTGTTTTATTTTTCAAAGAATCACAAATTTGTCTATGCAACGAGGAACTTCCTGTTTATCGGCAAAGCGGACGAGTTCACTCAATCACACTACATGTCACACTTTTTCATCCGCCTAAAAACTATGTTACGTCACATCAATAACGTGCCCTCGATCAGAAACAACGATAGCACCTTCCTTTGAAGCTCTTATCTCGTTTCAAACTTGCATTCATCACGAAACGAACTTTTAAAAAAAATTCACATACAAGAGGGACGTGATTGCCAAGATGAATAGAAGGCAGTAGATAGAAGAATAGAAAAGGACTGAGAAGTTTTTCTAAATTTGAGGAGCAATAATCAAATTGTCCCGCATACTCCCAAATACCAAGAAAATATGCTTGAGGATTAAGCCACTTATTTTCCAGGGAAGGTTTTCCAGGACTCTTCTCTAGGATCTATGCGAAAAAAAGGATGCAAAAGTGCCTCTATAGCTATGACATCACACCTGCTCGGCCAGATGCTCACGCTATAACACTTTGTAAACAAGAATAAAACAAATCAAAACACAAAGATAAAACGTCCAGATGTTCCAAAGACAAGACCGCTGGGAAAGTCTAAAAATCGAAACAGATATGAAGGTAGAAGTAAAATGATGGCAAGTTGCACTGCACATATTTGTATCCAAGATATCGTGAGCAATCCAGAAATACTATTCAGGTGTTTGCTGGGAAATTCCTGGAATGGCAGCAGAAATAATTGTTAATACAGAAACAGCCACAGAATTAATTATAACAATTAGTAAAAGCATTACTATGTACGTGCATATTATCGCTGGTGAAACCAACTCGGCAATTCCCATGATAGATTGACGTTTTATGGAAAACTAGCGCCCCTTCGGGACGCTAGAAAGTGGAGTGGGGCAGCCACTTGAGGCATGTGCAAAAGCTCCACACGTGCAAAATGCTTAGAAAATTAGCAAATAAGCGAAATTAATCATTAACTGAGCTCAAATTCAAAAACCTTCTTATGAGTTACGTATAAGAGAAGCAGAACAAATCTTCCAATGGGCCCAAACATGAAGTCCTTCTTATGAGTTGAGTACGCGAATGAGAAGTTCGTTCCCCATCTTATGGGGTATTCGTGCGTATTCCTCACTTTCGGGCCAACGCAGACGCGTTCTCCATCGGTGGAACTGTATCCTGCCGTACCCCACATTATTGGACAAAGCGAAATTGTATCCGAGTGTTTTCCACACTACTGGGCCGCAGCGGACTTTCCTCCATCGGTGGACCCGTATTCTGGCGCCATCTTCACACATTAGGCCTGAACCGTATCCTGGTATTCTCCACTTTACTACTCCACGAGTCACAGCGGACCAATCCTATGTTGGGGACCCGTATCCTGGTGTTATCCATACTACTGGGCCACGACGGGCCCTTCCTCCATCAGAGCGCCCGCATTCTGGAGCCTTCCTCACAGTTAGGGCAAGCCGGATCCGTTCTCCAGGGGCGGATTCGCATCCTGTCATTCTCAACACTAAAGTGAACCCGTATCTTGGCGTCCCCCACACCACTGGGCCACGGTCGGCCCTTTCTCCATCGGTGGACCCGTATCCTGGTGTTCCCCGCACCATTGGGCCCTCGCGGGCCTTCTCTCCATAGCTGGACATACGTCATGGCGTTCCCCACAGCACTGGGCCACGGCGGACCCTTTCTCATCGCTGGACCCGTGTCATTGAGTTCCCCACGGCACTGGGCCACGATGGGCCCTTTCTTCATTGATGGACCCGTGTCATGGCGTTCCCCACAGTACTGGGCCACGGCGGGCCCTTTCTCCATCGGTGGACCCGTGTCTCGGCGTTCCCTACAGCACTGGGCCACGGCGGCCCTTTCTCCATCGGTGGACCCGTGTCTCGGCGTTCCCCGCACCACTGGGCCACGGCGGGCCCTTTCTCCATCGGTGGACCCGTTTCTTGGCGTTCCCCACAGCACTGGGCCACGGCGGGCCCTTTCTCCGTCGGTGGACCCATGTCATGGAGTTCCTCGCACCACTGGGCCAGGCGGGCCTTTTCTCCATCGGTGGACCCGTATCTTGGCGTCCCCCGCTCCATTGGGCCCTAGCGGGCCTTTTCTCCATAGCTGGACCCACCTCATGGCGTTCCCCACAGCACTGGGCTACGGCGGGCCCTTTCTCCATCGGTGGACCCGTATCCGTATTTAGTTGATTGGATACACAATGTCATGCCTTCCTATTTAGAGGCGATGCGGCAATAGCACCTACCAGATGAGGCGACCGCGTAGGTCCAACCTCTCGAGCTTCCGAGACGCGGGCAGCCCTCATAGCACCCATCCATCTCTTCCTGCAAGTGCACTCAGCGTCGCATCAGTGGAAGGCTGGTTTTCCTGCTGCGTATATTGTGCAGCCTGAAAGCTCGTAAACACTCCCTCACTCCTATGCGGTGAGACCGCCAGCGAAGGTGTTGAAATCACCATCCCGTGCATGCGGGAGAGCCAGCAGTGACGAAATTGCGGGTCCCGAAGCGAACATGTCTGCGTCCATGGAAATCGGCCATTTCGCCACACAGTCTGCGCCTCAAGATTGCGGTGTCTATGAGTGCCGCCCCGTATCTCTAACCGCTCTAGCCCCCTTACGGCGCTTTGTTTAATAGATTTCGAGCGGAACACCACAAAATCTGCCGGCAGAGGGGTTTTAAGGATCGCTACTCATAATATGTACGTGCAAACTTTTTCCAGACAGAGACAGACAACGTAACAATTCGTACAGAATCTAGGAACAAACCCTCAAAGAACAGGAAATTTATTATTTCCCTATCTATGAACTCCGCGGAAAAGTTCCAGATAAGTACTACTATGACTATATCTCCAAGTAAGCACGTATTTGTGCCCTCGATCACTAGCCTTGGTGAGGCAGAATAAAAGTAAAAAGGAACCTGTAAAATGAAACTATTTTTAGACTGGGAGGCATCTTCAGCTGTTCACAATTCCTTCAGAAAGAAGCCCTTGAAGAGTCGCTAAATACTACACTTAGGATCGAAAAAAAAGTCGAATAATTCGATTTATTCAAACATTTATTCAGGATTAGATCCGAAAAATTCAACTGTTCAAGAAAGAGATACAAGAGATACACTTAAATGCCTCTTCAACATTTCTGAAAGATTGCAGTACTCTCTCCTCTTCAAGTACCCGAAGTATAGACTTATTTGAGGTCGCATTTTTGAATTCCGAAAAAAAAATCGATAGTCATCTAATGCATTGTGCGGTCCTGACTATATTAAATACTATGCCAAGTAGAGAGTGAAACAAGAGCGATAAGCGAATGCGTCCTTGAAAAAAATCCTCAGCTCCAATGCTCATAGGAACAGAACGGAGAGAGAAAAGGGAAAGGTTGTTTTCACGCCCACATCCTCAACATTCAACTGGAAAATGGCGAACTTTCAGGCTTCATTTTAGACTGCGTCCCAGCAAAGGACTGACTACGTGGGCGAGATTCTAATCCACCATATGGATTCTTTGAGATTATTCAGGATGCATGACATTAGCAGAATGCACTTGGCAGTGTAACTGGAAACCATTCATACTCGAGTGAAGGCTGACCTTAAAGGCAGGGATCCACCTCATTTTCGTAGTTCAGCTAACAGCAGATTCTGCATCTACTCGACGCGATGGTTCCAACGGTATACATAAATTGTCTCAGAATGGTCTATAAACCCGTCTTCCAGGACGGGGTCTGTAACAGTTTGCCAACCCGAGTTGACATGTGAATCCGTTGATCTTATCGATTGGACACGCCAAGACTCGTTGGCCACCGCGGCAGCCGCGGCAGGCAGCCAGCACAGCTTGGAGCGATCCGCCTCCGTGCTCCAAATTTTCATCCTGTTCGAGCCTCTCAAAAATGGGGATTTCGTCGCTTCTGTGCCTGTTGATGTACATCCCAGGGACCAACATGATGAGAAGGTTTAGGATATGTTGGTAAATCCAACAGGCAGAACGAGGTGACCCTCTGCCTTTAACAAAAAAAGTAGCTTCTAGTTGGCTTCTTTCCAGGTTTACTTATTTATTTACTAATTCATTTATTTATTTACTTATTTATTCAATAAGTACGTTAAAGTGAACGTGTTAGATAAGAGCAAACAGAAAACAAACAATAATTACTCAAACAGTAGAAAATAACATAAAAGAAAAGCAAAAAAACCAAACACAAATTAATCGAGAAATAGGTAAACAAATTTATCTAGAAGGCAATGCTTCCAAAGATTTTCCTGACAACTCTCCTCTTTGGCCTTTCATAATTCTCATTTTTTCTCTGGAAAACAGCAGCATTTTGTTATAATCTTTCTAACATGGTCCTGCTTGGAATGCTGAGAATACTATTTCATTGGTTCATTTCTACAGATGTGATTCATGGATGATTATTTTGTTTACGTCTCTCAATTACCTAGAAAAAATTAAAGCTAAAGCGTAAGCAATTTCATGGAATATCCCGCATATTACTACTCATTCTCTCACACTGCTCAGTTCCAGAATTTTGAGGCAGCTCTCTTGCTAAGTAATGGAGTAATCTCATTGAGTTTGCATAAATAGGAGAGAAAAATATCCTGCCATAAGAATTTCTTAACAATGAAAAAAATGAGCAAACTCGGATAGAGATAGAGCAAGAGTTACTAGAGTCCCTTGTAGAGAATAAGGATTTGATTCCCACTGGATCCCTATCCGAAAGCCTCTGGCTTTCATGCAAAACTGGAAGCTCGGAGCCCTTCTTTGGTTTTTTCAAATTTAGTTCTTTAAAAAAATTTTTTAGTTCGTTTCTAGCATTGTTACTATACCTACTTCACATCAAAGAAGTAACTATGTCAGCAAATAAATTGATTTAACTCAAATAAGCACCAGACAATACCACTGTCCTCATAAATTCTCCGATAGCTAAAATATTCTAGATCTTTAACATTTCCCATCGCGAGGGCAAACCTGCGCCTACGCAGACGTGGTTTAATTTATCCAGTCATGTGACGATAATGACAAGGTCGGAGAATAAATTCACACGAATACAAGGAATGTAAGCAGTAATTGTAATTCAGAAAAATAATGACCTAACGTAAGACAAAGGCATTCCACGCCCACGGAAGGACGTGAAGGGCTTGAAAAACAGATAATTGGCGCATGGTTGGGAGGAAAGAGAGGCCTTCAATGAATCTGGAGGTAAAATTTGTTGTTTCTTATTGCACTTTTGTTTATCTCAAGCATTTTAATGGTGAAATATAAGGTAGAGACTCTTATAAAATCAAGTATTAGGGCAATGCCCTTAGAAGCGGCCCTAAACAAAAAAAACAGCGTAGGTGAATGATGCTTTGATGAAAAACTTAGGACGAATGGAATATCTCTTCAATAGAAACAAGATTGTGGTGAGAATAACGGGAGTAAATTGATGAGAATATATGGTTTAGTTAAAATACAATATTTAGGTTATTAAGAGTAATTTACTGATTAATTTTTAATTTGGTTTTGAACTTTTAGTTTAAATTAGAATATTTCACTTACAATGAAATGGTTCAAAGTTTTGTGTTTAGTTTTTTTATTGATTGTTTCGTTAATTGGTGGTGTAATAAGTTATATAAACATAGATTCAATAAAAAGGAGTTTTTTTACTAATAGACTCGTTATAATAGGAGAACGGCCTGCTATCTCGTTATGACTGAACCACTGGAACTCAAACTTTAGTTTGTTAGGAGAATAAGTGCAAAACCACTTGTTTAATGTCTTTTTTTTTAATTTTTGGTGAATCGCAGTGTAGTAAATAAATAAATAAGTTAAAATAATCAATTATTTCAAGCAATGAACTAATTGAACATCAAATGATGGGATATCTAACAGGAATTTTAAGGCAGCACTCTATAGCCGGATGGGGAGAGACTCTTATGGACTTTACCCTAATGGGTTTGTTATAGGTTTCCATGTTAGTGATTGGAAGACTGCAGTTGAACTGATGAGCCTTGCCAAGCTCATCAATGGTGTATTCGATGAGAAATGATGGTGATGGAAGAAAATACTGGTCATGGTTGCTGTTACGTAGGCAAATTTGAAATATCATGTCAGAAAAACCCGAAAAGTAGTTAAATTTTAGTTAATCCATGCATTCCAACAAAAAAATGCCAGTGCTTCAGAATCCTCAAAACAAGATCTCTCACTGCAAACACAGTTGAAATACTACAAGCTGAATAACCAAGGGAAGCACAATAAGCATCAGTGACCACCATATGGCTGTTCAGACCTCCCATATGGTTGTGATTTCAATTCCGGAAAAATATTTTTACCACTATCCCATCGACTTGTTTTCGTTGCACATCATTATGAAGTGCTCCAAAGCTGAATTGGCGTGTTTTCATTCCGGAACTGGATGAAAACATGAATTTTTGGCTCTGAATTTTCATGAAAAAGCTTCTGGGAATTCTGGACGTTGGGCATCGATTGTTCGTTTCGAGCCAGTGACGCAAGTGAAACATTACAAGCTTTTGTAATGAAGGCTTTTGTGCAAATTGTGTATGTCTTGCATCGGGCTCGGTTGCGATTTATCCAGCATCAGCTTGGGGAAGGTCCTAAATAACAGTATAAGCGGTCCAGACATGAATGTCGTTGAAAAATGCATGATGTAGAAGAAAAACCATCACAGAAGACATTGGTAACTAAGCCTACAAAAATCTCCTCGGAACGATTTAATACTTAGACGATGAAAGGCGTTCTGATCCTGGATTTCTGCATATCCAACACATCCAACATTTGCTATCTGAAGTTATTTCGCGGGAAATTATAAAGGAAATGATTTGCCGATCAAATAGAATCACTGAGGATTCAAGTAATTTTTTTGGAACTTTTCGGATAGGGAAGTAATGTTCCAGTGCAAAGTTTAGCTAAATGACTAGTTTGAATTAGAAGCAGTACATTATTTTGAGCCAGAATAAATCCAAAAGTCAAATTTGCCCTCGCTGAATGGGTCGAATCAAGCCTCACAACACTAGACAGCCTTGAAGCCAACAGGTGAAGTGATTCTTTAGACATTGTAGAGCTTACTTTGCAGTAGCAAGGGTTCACATTGTTGTTATTCCATAGATCACCTTCGAAAAAAACTTTTTACTTAGAGCAGATCTATTCTCACTGAGAAAACTCACTAATGACATACTAAGTCTAATATTGTCATGGACCCACCAGCGACAACACCAGCACCAGGTTAACTCAAAAATAAAAATGGCCGCATCTTTTTGCCCAGCTTGAACTCCACAATTTAAAAGCTTGACAGACAAACTTATCAGCTTCACTTGCTGTAGATCTCCGAGGTTCATAACTTGCACTTGGAAATATTATTTGAGTAGAAAGAACTGGGTCGCAGTTCCGAAAGTTGAGCAAATCTTCTACGGTTTCCAGACTTTCCTCAATTTCAAAACTATAATAGCTGACAGATTGTGAAGTCCTGATTCCAGTTGTTTCATGTTTCATTCCTGTTTAGTTGTTTTATTTCATTTCTATCCCATTATTATACTAACCTCCTTTTATTACGGTTGTTTCAAAGGATCTGTTTCAGATGTTCCTTTCTTTGTTTTATATTCACATGTGTACGCACATGTAATAAATACTAATACTGGAAAAAGTATGGCAGGTACGCAGCCGAATGCTTCTAAATATGGTTTTTCCTTAAACCCAAATAAATGGGCATAAGATATACATTCTCCACATCAAAACACAGAGTAATGCTGTTCTAGTTACTAAAGGCTCGTCCTTGCTATCTTATAATTGAAATAAAACCATCTGAAATTGATCAGGATTGAGGGTAAACTAGGTATCCATCCATTTGTTTTGACGATTTTCCGCGCAGTTTTCCTCGAAAAAATTTCACAGCTGACGGCTAAGCCAGTAAACTTCGACCTAATTCAGCTGTTTCAAACTTTCGAGATTACAATCTACTTCAAACTGATCATGGCTCGAACAACAATAAATAAACAAGATTTTCGCATCGGGAAAATTCCTGCAATATAGATAAGGAAGCTGCAACACAACCAAAATAAACGGCCAAAAACAGGGCAGTTTGGAAATTGAAAGATTTCTGTGCAATCCATCATTCATAAAAATATGCAAAGGGAAATGAAATGGGAACGGTTGATGGGCAAATATTCGTGAACAGAATAGAAGAAACAACAATAAAATAGGACAAGAAGAATAAAATTGAATATTGCAGATTCATTTGGACTTCTCGAATTTAGATGAAATCTTTTTTTCCCTGGAAAAACTGAGGTCAAAAAAATGAGTCATCACTTTCTAAAATTCCGTGTTTTTACTTACATCTTTCGAGACGCATATGCATACAGTAAATAGGCACATAGAGTGGAAGAAGAGATACATATTAAGGTTTGTTTGAGTCTCGACGATATCGAGCCCCTATGTGATTAGTGGCGGAGCAAAAACAAATCCTGCTTGAAGTCGTTTTCGATTGCTCCATAGCTCCACAGAAACCATATGGGGGCTGGAGAATTCCTCGAAAATCTCTCGATAAACACTCAACTTGATGCTAAATCAATTTCTGAAAGAATATATGGGAAGAGTTCTTCAGAAATTTCCAGCCTTCCTATGCAGCCGAACCGCATTTCCCCGTAAAAGCCATAATCATATGGAAAATTTCGATGTTTTCTTAACATTTCAGGTGTATTTAAACATATCATCAGAAAAAAGTGAGCTGTAAGTATTGAAGTCAAGCCCAAGTAGAAGAGCCAGAACTAAAACACTCTGGATGATCACGAGTCCACTAGAAAGGAACTATTGATTTTGGATAGAGAAGTGACTCATAAAGAGGGCGACCATATGTTTGCTGAACGTTTTCGAAGAGTAAATAAACAAATGGACAAATATATGCTGGAAAAGGTCCTCGCTAGGGGTACAACTACAGCTGAGTCCAGATATAGCCCTGTGCACAGATCCCGATGTCGAATATGGAAACTGCCAGGTAAAAAAAATAAATTAGTGAATGGGATGATGGTAGTTAGGTTTAAAAGTAAAGTATCTAATAAATAAGCAGAAGCTTCAATCTTCCAGCAAAGCCTACAAGCTTCAATAGCCTAGCGACCCTCGAAAGGAGCTCGCACTCCCTCCTCCTGATGGATGAGAGATTTTTACACTCTCCTACATTTTCTAGCCGTTCCACTGGGAACAAAACCTTTCTCCTCCGTAGATAGATATCTGAAGATGTCACTGAATTTCCTGTGCGGATGAGCTACACCTGCAAATGCATGAGTCAGATTGTAAGAACATCACGCAGTAGTTTATTTTTGTCAAATTGGGTTGTTGTTATCTTTGCTCTCGTAGTCGATGCTTTCAATGGGATCAATCCAGAATTTACATAAAGATATGAAGAGCAAAAAAGGCTGCAAAATGATATGTAGCCGTCGAATGTACATACTCCATCCACTGATGAATGAAAATATGGAATAAGAAGGCTTTTCGATTGCTTGACCTATGGTCGGCTAAGAAAATTGACGAAGAAACAGCTATCTAGCAAATAACACAGCCAAATACTATAGAAGAAAGCAAAATCGGCCTAAGATGAGTTGTACACAAGTATATGGGAATGGTAATTAATTAGGATGCGGGGGGGGGTTAAGAAAATGTCGTGGATCTCAGGGTGAGGAAGAGCAGTGGGTGCCACCAACGGCTTTTGTAGAGCAAATGAAAAACCAAATAAAAGCAAATAAAAAAATAATAAATAAATTAACCAGTGCATTTCTCATTTGTCCTTTTCACCATCGGTTTTAGCATAGTGAATTTTTATTGTTCTGTTCCATATTCAATCTTATTTAACGTCTCTACGGCCAGCACATACTTTTCCTTCAGAGAAGACTCCCTTTTTATCCCACTTCTACCCCTTACGACCCCACTGCTCGCCTGCTCCTCCCTCTTCTGCGACCAACAACGGACAACATTGTCTGTATATCTTAGTGTCACTGTCATATGAAACATTTATGCTAGTCTCCGTCATCTCGAGATAGATGTCTTGCTAAAGGATAGGCTGAAATAAATATCCAGAAAAACGCAAGCACATGGAAAGCAGCTATACTCACTGCATGAATCACATCCAACAATATTTGATAGTCTGGAAAATCTTGAAAAAAAATAACACTCTGCACGGGAATCGGACATACCGACATCAGCTGTATGAGCAGCCCGTTAGTTACAGTCTGGTAGGGCAGAGGTGGCACCTGGGTCGACTTTGTCCGCAATTACGACCTCGTCCCGAAGTCGGCCAAATAATCAAATTTTTACCCTTTTTTGATGCGTATGTGGTGTGATTCCTTCCACTCTGATGTTTCCTACTGTCATTTAGTAAAATCTCCTCCAAGACGCATTCTGCAGACAATGTCGTAATTGCAGACAAAGTCATCTCAGGTGCCACCTTTGGGCTGACAAACCATACTCATTCTTTATAATGAAAAAATAGTAAAACGCATCAAGCCATCATAAGCTACATCTATAGTGCATCGGAGACCAATCCGGTCGGAAAAGAAAAGATACGTATCGATCCTTATCCGTACCTATCCGACGAGGATCGAAATCTACCTTTTCTTATCTGACCGAATCGGACTCCGATGCACTCAGTGTAAATGTAGCTATAGTAAAGCAAGGTTTTTGTGCAATTACGTCCATATGCATGATCAACCATGCATATTTCAGCCGCACATACGGCGACGTTTTTGAGTGGAGCGGAAATGTGTAGGAAACCAGGCATCAAATAGTTGTATAGAGTAGGGTAATGATAAACAAAGAGCGAAAAGTGGCCGGGAAAGAGTACGAGGCCTGGCAGAATGGCAGAGGGTAGAAAAACCTACTGGAGCAAAGATTTTCCATCACGTTTGAGATCTAGCAGAAAATTACCTTTAGGGTGAGCAGCTTTGTAACGCTTGACGATTCGACATGACGGACCCATCGCTAATTGGAAGAACGATGGGGATATAATACATGCATTGTGTTTACCTTCAAGGTTCCATCTGTTATTTTTTTCCAAATTTAGAACTATTTATTCCACCCCTACCAAGGCATAGTGCAGTGGCGGATGTATAGGGATTTCGGAAACACTTCATAAAAAATGTTGTGTGAGAAAATTTCTGACTATTACCCTTGTAATCGTTTTCAATAATCATTTCTGGAATATGACCACAGAATTGATATATTACTAGACGGTGTGCCCGGCTTCGCTCGGGTGTTTTATTTTGAATTTGAAGCTAATGGCATTTATTGTTCTACGTGATAAATCCTTTCAAAATGTTCATTATTTGGTTATCAGGCTACTGACCGTTCCTCACCCACCCTTGCCAAGGAGTAGGTAAAGCCGTTCGGTTGCCAAATTCTACTAAATGCTTCTCATATTCGTGTTCAGCGCATTGAGATACCTCAGTGAACGTATCCTCCCCCACCCGTGGACGAAAATAGCGAAAAAAAACAACAAAATCGATAAATCGATCTTCGTTCAAAATGGTTGATATATTCGTGTTCAACGTAGTGAGAAACCGCAGTAGGCATGTCCTCGCCACCCCCTGAACAAAGATAGCGAAAAATCAATAAAGTCGATATAACCGATAAATGAATCGATTTGATCAGGTAAAAAAGAGCCTATAATCTCCTCCGACCCTCCTTGGACTTGCATGCGAAGTTTATTTCGGAATGGAACACACACACACACAAACACACACACAAACACAAACACACACACACAAACACACACACACACACAACTTTCACCTTTATATATACAGATGAGCGTTGATTTTGAAACTACGGTGGTATCAGAGTTGAAGGACCCTATCTTTCCTTCGCCTTCCCTCCGCCTCTCCGTCCGCCACTTTTACGGGAGCATCAGAATGTTCCACCGTATTTCTATACCAAGCACATCATGCTTGTGAACAAAAGAAGTCAACTTTGGTGATTCAGGACTATGTGAAAAGTTGATCTCATGAACAAGGTTAGATAGAACAATATTGCGAGGGGCAAGTGGTGTATCACATCCGGAACACCTACTGTCTGGTTACCTGCTCCTCCCTCGAACCTGGCAGTCATTCAAGCAGAAAGTTCTATAGCCTCACAGAGGAATTGCATTCAAAGAGGTTGCATGGAGAATAGCACCCGCATTCTGATTTTCTAGCCACGTTTGTGGTCCATCATCGTATATGCTCGTCAATCTGTGAACCTTTAAAGAACACCATCTCACTGCTAAGTCATATGAAGTAAACAGTGGTTGACCATGCAAGAATCGTTCTGAAATTGAGCATGTCGCTCCTGGGGCGTTAGAACATCTTCTATGTAACGTCCAGTGGACCATTCATGGTCCAGGAACAAATCCTGCGTGTATGTAAATGGCTGCAGCTTCGAGTGCAGTTCAGGTAGCCTAATCGTGCATACAAATGAGCGCTGTCGCATGTTGCAGCACAGGGCAACTTTTTCATCTCACCATATTGTTGATTCATGGAATCGTTGCGAATTCCATGAATAAACCACAGAACTTCTTCTTTTGCATTTGCATCCTCTCAGAAGGATGCATTTCAGTGTTCCTAAGGACAAGGAACCTTAGCAAGAATTGATAGCTTGTGGAGGAAGGAGAAGAGGGGGGGGGGTTCACTGGGAGGAGAAATATGCATTAGAGAGAACAGATAAAAGTGCAAAATGTGCGAAATGTCATTTTGGGATGGTCACAAGAACAGATTTTCAAACACACCCAGCGGGAAAGTTCTAGAAACTTCCACGCGAAAATCCTAAAGTGCGCACTCAGCGCAGACAAACAAGGTCCCATGGGAGCGGCACGAATCACATGTAAATCCTCTTTGAACTTTTGCACATGCATGCACATGAATAAAAACAGAAGATGAAGGGACTGGCGGATGCACAGCGTTATGAAGAGTTGTGAAGAACGACAAGCACAGCAGTGCGACAGACAAAAAGACAGACAAGGAGTCGGTGAAATGCAGGAGGACAATCTGAAATTGGTTGTTATTGCTGGAATAAACAAAGGATTTGAGCGCTCGCGATATGAAAAATGCAAGAGATGAAAAAGGAGTTGAAATAAGTCTGAATTCGAATGAGGGAGATGGAGTAGGAAGGAGAAAGAGGAAGAGGGAGAGAGAGAGAGATTCTGGACTGTGACACTCCATTTGTTTTTCTGTGGTGGGATCTGCCTGGACTCCTGATGTTTTTTAAAGTCTTTTATATTCCATATATATTTTGTCCTTTAATTTTCGCAATCACCCCTAATCAAACTCAACTTTCAGGAATTATTGATTTGTATCGATTTTTGCATCGATTTTTTGGTTTTTCCTAATTCTGTCAGAGATCAGTGAAGACCAGCCCACTTGGATTTTCCAATGTACTGAACAGGAATATGTCAAACCTGAAGTAATCGGCTTATCGATTTATTGGTTTTATTGGTTATTCTGTTTTCTGCACGGGGACCGGCGAACACGATTCTGAGGCGGCCCTTTCACAGACTGAACCCGATTCTTTCAGATATTGCGCACGACAGTACAAGATTTGGCGGTTTAGTCGATTTTTCTGTTTTTTTTTCCAATGATTGTTTGTCCGTTGCAGTTGACCTGCAAATTCCGCGAGAACATGACCTAAATTCTGAATGAAACTATTGATTTGATCGATTTTTTTAAAACTATTTTTCCTCCGCAGTTGACAAAAATTGTGGGAGGCTAACAAACTTTGACAAAACTGCAGAAGGCACACCATATGCAGAGATGTCATGAAAGCAACATCGATACCTTCATTTGCTATCGGTTCCTCACCCTCAAATAATGTATTGATGGAACAGATAAATAAATAATTAAATTATCAAATAAATGAGCAATGCCATGGTGATCCAAGATGACAAGTATGAAAATCTGTTAAACGATGAAAATCAAAAAAATGTAACATTGATTGGAGGTGGAATAAATAGAGAAAAAGACGCAGAGCTTTTACCAGAAATTTGTTTATGACGTGCTTGAATTATTGGATCACAGCGATAAATGACCTTTTCGCCTGATTTCGGCATAGTCTGAAGCCTTAGAAGTCTATTTGAATTCACTGAAAATGTTCTCTATCGAGGCCTTCAATCAAGCAGCAGAACGCTGTTTGTCAAGAAATTTGAGATGAATAATGGGTGCTGTGGGTGTTGCCCAGGATATCTAGTAGTGAATGACTGAGAACGAGAACAAAGCGGTTCATCAATTTCTATTTTCTTTCTTCACCAAAGGTGGGCATTTTGTTCCACACCGTATACTGTTACGGAGCCACTCGGTTTTTTAAGTGGACAGATTTAGAATACTGCTCCTAATCCTTGCAAAAAGGACGCGCGCTACACATTAGTATGTCGCAAAGCGTCTCCCCTTCGTAATTTTCTTAGAAATGATGATATTCAATTTTTTTCTGGATTCATGGATTCTCTGTATTACAAAGATGCCAAAAATCAGCTGGTACTTCCGCGTTTCACGCAACAATAACAAAATATACCGTTAGAGAGTTGTTCGGACTGTGACGAACTTCCTGAGCTTATCATAACCCGAGACATGAAAATGTTGGGTTGGTGCTGCTCAAATTGATGGATGATCTGTTGTTTCGAAGCCCAAATACCTAATGCTAGCAGGAGATTCCGTTGGAGTGACCAGATAGAAACTATTCCGGGTGAAGCAAACCCATTTCTATCGAGAGATGTCGAATGAGGGTTTCGAGGTAATCAGGCTGAATATTTATAGGCTGTCGGTCGAATCCGATTAGTTGTCGTTGTAATTCTGGAAATTTGCCGAAGAAAGCGTGTAGTTCCACGAATACATATTCGAACATTCTCGACGTTCTCGTGGTTGATATACTCATCCGTGACCCATTCGGCGAATTCCCACAAATTATGAGGGTTTTTTTAGTTGGCAAATTAGTGGAGATCTGTGAGAATGTTGCCTTTTCGTGGTTCTCCACTCCCCACTGTCGCAGGAAGAGAACAAGAAACCCCAACTCAATGGCCGACCTCTTCCCGACTTCTTCTTTGAGCTCATATTAGCAGACCTTAACAGCGAAAGAGACTCTTAGTGATGGAGGTGCAGTGGTCTGACAGGATCATCAACGGATCAGAAGAACTACACAATCATGGATCACTGGAATAATAGCCCACCCTTACATGATAATTCGCTAATGCCTCCTAGTTGCCCCATTGTCTTTGGCGAGAACACTCGAATTTTAGGATTCTGGATTAAAATGTTAATAGTATCGATAAAGGGGTCAGCTCATCCTGAAATGGTTCAAGGTATTTAAAATGGAGCATGCCAAATCCACCCAATTCAGGTAAGTAAATTACCAAAGGAGATTCACAGGAAATCAGTGTAATCCTCACAAAGAGTGGCGAAGCCCCTATTCTCTTAGGAGGCGGCCCACAGGTAGAATCGCACACAGTTCTGGGACAAAGCGCTGTGAAGCGGCTCGTTGGTTCGATCTTACGATAAACGGTTCTTAGCTGCCACCAGTAAAGGATAGTGATAGTCGCTCATGACGTTAAAGTCCAGGATAACAACAACTTTGACATACTATTCAAATCACGCTGATCTGGTACAGTTATCAGGATTTTGTACAGTTATCATGGTCTCAATTCTGATGAATTCTGTTAAAGGCAGCGTCCAATTTCAGGATGATTTCTGAGATCTCAATGTGAAAAGGATCTCCAGGAGCTGGCGATCACAATGGTATACGTGATTCCATGGAAGACTGCTGAAAACCCCTATCTCCGAGCCCCAATTTTTAAGGAGCCTTTGGGCGGAGCCAGGGGCGGAGCTAAGAAACTTTCCGAATAATTCACCCCAGGAAGCGCACCTCCTAAGGAAATTCATATTCCCTCATCGACTCCCTAACAGAATAGAAACTGTCCTCCATGTATGACTAACAAAGGAGTTCACAGTCCGAAAACCCTAAGATTCCGCCTTGTCCCCGGAGCCAATGTGGAATCGCAGGGTTTCCGTTCAACGTACTCCCTTGCTCGCCGCAAATGGAGCGCAGTTTCTATTGGGTTAGGGAGTTGATGAGGAACTCTCACGAAGTATACGAATTTCCTCAGGAGGTGCGCTTCCTGGTGTGAATTATTCGTAAAGTTTCTTGGCCCCGCCCAAAGGCTCCTTAAAAATTGGGGCTCGGAAATGGGGTTTGTCAGGTGTCTTGCGTGGAATCGCGTATATCACTGGGATCGCCAGCTCTTGGAGATTCTTTTCACGTTGAGATCTCAAAAATGATCTTGAGATGGGACGCTGCCTTTAATGGTAGTTGAAAGACAGATAACTTATGGATGAAAATAGGCAAGCATGAGAAATGAACAAGACAGAGACATAAAAAATTCCACAAAACCCCTCAACACCTTCCTTTATCACGGCTCACCACGAGAAAACAGTTGAATATGTAAATAAAAATATCGGGGTTGGGACTGGAAAAGTGCATGAGATCAGCTGATTGATTGGAAGACAAACGCGATGGATGCGAATGCGAAAATCATCTAAGCGCATGAATTATTTCGGCGACGATGACTGCAAGAAGGCACAGGCGGTGTGTTATTTGCTCGTTTGTTCGTTTTGAATAGTCTAGAATGATAAAGTAATGGTGATTTAAATGAATGGTGTACAAATAAAACGAGTTGTGATCAGATCTATCACTATGACAAGCTTTTGCAGCTATTATAACACAACCAGTCCAAAGAGCAAATGAGGAACGGGTAAGCAATCATACATGGGATTTGACCAGGATCGAGCATCCAAGGGTGACTTCTCAGGGGAGATTGCTTGGAGAGCATGGGGAACGAGAGCAAAGGGAGCACGTAGGAGCACGCTTGCCCAGCAAATTCAGAACGGCAACGAAAGCATAACTGCAATACGACTCCGTATGGAAAATGTTATCACGAAGACTGGAAATTTACAGCTGTGGTGCTCAGTTTACAAGGAAAATTAGGAACAGGAATGCATTACCTAGCGGTGTTAGAGCATTGAGCAGTATTATAGACTCATACCTGATTCCGCAGAACACATGTTGTGCGACATCAATTTGGCTGAACAGGTCCAGTATATATGTAATAACATGCCCTCATTCTGTTTGATATTGTATTAGAGCTATGCCAATTTCCCTCACATGAGTTATTCATGTAATAAACATAAACATAAACAAGTTCGATCTACAAGGGAAGAAGTCTGATCTTTTATAAACTCAATGCTAAAGCTGAGGCTAACGAACAAGGCTCAACTACATACTGACAAACAAATAAACTCAATGAGCAAGTTTTTCATTTCAGCTCTTGCTCTCCTTATGACATTTGAAGCTCACTTTGGTATACTCCCTCCAAAAAGCCCGTAGATATCATGGGGTTGCAGCGTCTTACTAATATTTACTTACTTTATATTTTATATGTGTTGCTTATTTTGAATTCTCGTATTAATATTGCTTTACTACTCATTGTAAACTTTTACAATGTAATAAATGAATGAATGAATGAATGCTCATGAAAATGCCTCTTGCACAATCTTAACTGCATACATAGCTCAATCTACTCATCTATTCCGAACTATTCAGCAGTTGAAAGGTGCTCCTATCCGGTTTTTTCTTCGCCCTTTAGTACTATCTTAATAATGACAAATAATGACACTCACCTTGACTGGAGAGTTTTTGCTGTTCATTATTCAAGCACCTGGGAAGCGGCGTGTTCGTGCAGCTGAGTTTAACACCCGTCCAAGCGCACATGGAAAGTTAGGCCATTCGCGCGGGTGCTGCTTGTCTTTTACCGTTTGAGAGTGATTTTTATCACACCTGAGTTATCTTGTGCATAACGAGCTAAATCCCTCTTTTCAGCCTTCTTATGACTACATTTCGTACTACACGCATTAGAGAGAAAGGCATGACTGATTAAAAAGATTTTTTGCTGTTGCTGAGGCGAGACGCAGCCTTCAGCTGTGGAGGAGCTATTCTGTTCATTCGTTCACTGTGTATTGTGGAGCACCTCGAGTGCATTTTAATAAATATTTAAATAAGTGAACAAACAAGTAAATAAAGACTGTGGGACGTTCACTACAAAGTACGAGGTATTTCGTTCATCTTAGTTCACCGGTTGAGTGGTAAACCTCAGGACAATGATTTTTTTCGATACCTACTGACAGTCATTTCGCAAACTCGTGTACAATGTTTTTAAAAGTTACTTCGAAAAGTTCAACAGTTTGCAACTTATTTGTACAAAATGCCCGTATATAGCAACAAGCACAATTAAAAGTGTTGTTTGGAAGTGTAGAAGTGGCTTACTTTGTTAAAATTTGGAACAGCCCCATACAATGCTGCGCACAGGCATTGTAAAAATGATGGTATGTCCGCAGATGTCACCTTGCACACCGTCGCTTTTCTAAAACTTGCTAAATGATGACTAAATAAACTACCTTATGGTACCAGAATTTGTTAATTTAGACATCATTTTGCAAATTTTAGAAAAGCGAGGGTGTGTGGTGACATCTGCGGACATACCTTCGTTTTTACAAAGTCTGTGCGCAGTATTGTACTTGATCAACACCGTATAATCTCTCTTCCTAGACTAACCACTAATCAAAAAAGGCTCTAGAATGTTCAGTATTTATTTTTATTTTGGGTCAACACTTTTATTGTCGTTTTCTAGCCGTATTTCATTTGGTTGCTTTCTTAATCCTGTATGTACAACCTATATGTAGGTTGGAAATTCCTTATTTTTCGGGACATTGCTTCGCAAAATATGAGATAGAAACTGGTGAGGTGAAGGAAGGTTATAAGTTAATGAAGGACTCTTAATTTAGGTCCACTTAACACACTGCGGAGAAGCTCCCTACGGAGGATTGGACTCGACATCATCAGTGCTATGGAGCGGATAAAGGGCAGTGTATATGAATAGTAGCCGCTTCCAAGCCGAGGAAGAACTCCAAATGTTCACTTTTTCAGTGCAGACGACGCTGCGACTGCAGTAACTCTCTCAAAAATTGCTACTGATGGTGCCCTAAGAGGGTTCTAAATTTCCCCTTAGGGGCGTTAAATCTTAAGCCATAAAAAGTGCTGACCATCTAATGTGGCCGCCACGACTGAGTTCTCCTTTTTTCTCTAACAACAAGAGCATTCTTCAATTATTAATCTCAAAAATTGTTATCGATGGTTTGTTAATTTTTTAATTGTTGCACACTCTTTAAATTACGAATATTATGAAAATTCTCCTCCAATTCCCTGTGCTACTGAAACAGACACATTTGCTTTTAGTTGACATTATACGTTTTGCTCTTATTGTCCTTGAAGATTTTGTTACATTTTGCTCAAAATTGTTGCTTTTAATAAGCTCTCCATATTGTTAGAATTGCTGCTTTATTAAGCCCTTGACCTTCATCACCTGGTGCGACCGAGAAGACAAAAATAACCTTAGATCCGGACTATATGTATGCAGCCCATTACCAGTGCATGACGAAGCACTACGAGTATGCGTAGACAGTTTTGCTTGTTCGAACAGCTGCGGAATCTTACAACACAAATTACCTATTTCTCCAAACCGGAATTACCCAGCGGATTGCGAGAAAAGTTACCCAGTGCTCAACAAACAAGGTTTTCTAAGAAATCGCTGTTGATTTCAGGTTAGACATTCCTATACTATGAGAAAACGTAGAGCTAAAGTTGAAGAAATAAAATATACTGTTTTTGTGTCACATCACAATGGGTGTATAGGAAAATACAAGACCGGTAATTATGTAAAGCCAAATGGCGCAAGTGATGCAGTGCAGGCAACGAGGATTTCCTGCGTGACTAGGTGTGTGTGCCTTGGTCGTGCATCCGACTGTGCTACGAAGGATAGACGGCGGCGCACCTCTGACGGACTCCAGACGCAAGGAAGAGAGACGAGTTTGTAGCCTTACGGTTACTCATGTCACAGCCATTGGAAAATGAAAAAACCTAAGCAAATCTGTGCTACTGAAGAGCAGCTAAGGCAAGCAGCTAGTATAGGGCAATTCATACTAGATGCGTGCGTTCAACACGCGTGCTTCCATACGGCGAAAGATAGGATCAGTCGCATGTGACGCACCTCTGACGCAAGTCAGACGCATGCGTTCGGGACATTGCTGCTATTCATGGCAGGTGAGCGGTATCTCCATTAAGAGGGTAGTATATGCCGAGTTGACTGGCCTTCATGGAAAATCCCTAGCGAATAGATACGTGTGTCTGACTGATGCACACACCTAGTAATAATTCTCCTTATAAATTACATTTCGGCTGGAGACATGCCGATCTCACATCTTTACATCCCTTATTCCACAGCACAAGCTGCGTATGGACTAACCCACTCAGGCCAGCCATACCTTCCATTCCCCAGGATAACTTGGTGACAAACTTCTTCGGAAGCGTAACGTCCGCTGAATTGGACATGCGTTAGGCATTCTGAAGAATACCTGAGCTTTGGAAGACGTCTACGGTTGTAGATGGAACTCGAATTCGTGAGGCGTCTCAAAACAGAGTTGATCAGGCCATCACTTTTTATCTCAATAGACAAAGAAAAACATAATCACTGCATCAGTTTTGAAGTGATCACAATGAATTTTATGGGAAAACAACACAAGAAAGGAATGAAACGTGAATTACGCCGTGTTAGCCATAGCCCAGAAGCGCCCGATGGCTGTAAAATTATATGGAAATTCGGAAGCCGGCCGTTTAGAATAGCAAATGGCGATGTGCGTTCTCTTCGACACTGTCGTCGAAGTTACGATGTTTATGAAATGTGCTGCATTAGCGCCGTTCCAAAAATGAGTGATGCCGCCGTTCCGACATTGTCATCGATTTTGTACACTGCATGAAAAAACGGCTTCGATATACATTCATTCGATGAGCCCCTGGCGTGGAGCCTTCAGTACAGAAAAGGACAGTAGAAGTAGTGATTTTGAAGTTGTTCGGTTTCCGCACCGCAATAATGAACAACAAGATTATAAGGCTATTTTCGAGATCTAATGCAGACCTTCTGATGACGACTAGCACCAGAGCCTGGATGCATCATTGAGAATACTCATGGTAAACGTGCGTGTCGACGCCAGTGTTAACGAGGGGTAAATTTGGGATGTCAACACGTTTACCTTGGGTAATCCCAGTGATGCATCCTGCCCTAGTACAGAACGGAGTCGACGGTATCGAATATGAGTCCTCAAGCTGGCCTAATTTGGGACACTTATCTTCATAAATCAAATACCTGAACCAGCACTGAGCTACGCCTTTATCGGAACATCAACAACGGTTCAATTGCCCAAGTTTGAGAAGTACGTTGACGGGCAGCAGCAACTCCAAGGAGCACCCAAAGGGAGCTGGAGTCCAGCAGCACATCATCTGGTTGATTTTTTGTCTTTTTCTATTTTTCAAGACCACCACTCACTACTGATGAGTTCCGGTTTTTCTATGTCTCCGTCTAGTGGTACGAACGAAACGGAGCTTAGGTATCTTTTTATTTTTTTATTTTATTACTACCACGTTACGGGGGCGGCAAGCTGTTTATCTGCTATGGATGTGGCTTCTTTGGGATAAGCAGCTACACGACCGGTAAACCGCTATACCACCGCATAAACCACCACATTGCCGATAAACGGCTACGTTTATCCGACAATTCACTATACTTCATTATTTCGCTCAAAAAAATCAAAAGAAGCACTCTTCCTGCACGAGAACGACCTGTAGTAATAATAAATAATTCTTCTTACTGCAAAAAAGAACGATGTCGTTGCGGATGCATGCAAAAAGAGGCTTTTCTTCTTAGTTTTCTGCCGTGTCCAAAAATACTACCTCTCAAAAATAGGTCTGCATGACAAGAGCTACGCTGCTGGTCTGTGATTGGTCGATTCATGTGAGCGTCGCGGCTGCAGCCTTCGAGGGTATGGGAAGTTCTGCGTGGATATCTCAACTTTTCTAACTTTGAGTGGGAAAGATTAACGTTATCGGAACCCACAAACTGCAAGGAGGTGGCCACCAATGTCATTTAGTGCGTCGAATATGAAGAAACAGCCTGAACTTGAGAAGCAAACGCGTGCGGCGCGGTCGCGTCGCGGCGTACGTGTTGACCGCCACCCCAAAAATAGTGATACCACAAAGTCGACAATGAAAAAGACCTTTTTGATTTCCAACTATTACCGAGATTGAAGTCATGACACATTCCTAGAGGAATCTCTGAAAACGAAAGCATTTCATTTCAAGCTTGGAGAAATCAAGAAAGTGGCCAGATTATCCAGAAAATCATGGTCCAGAAATGAGAAAATATTGATCCCAAAACAGACGCGAAATATTATCGTCTTTTATGCGCTCTAACAAACCAGAATTTTGAGAACCGAAAATAGGGCATCGATTTCGCAACAATTTGATAAATTCGCCGAGCTAGCAGCCATTTGATATTCCATGGGAGAACAGCGCAAACCCTATTTCGGCCGTTTTTCCTTTACGAACGAGCGGATGGAGAGCATTAGGCAGGCTAGCGGAACGATGATTGGAATGCGACACATTTATTCACATACAAATGTAAATTAGTGGGCATGCGAGGGGGATTGGCGCAAAAGTATACGTACGCCAGTCCTTGGCTGGAAAAGAAACGAGTAGGATAGGAGAGGAAGAGAGTCATTCATTGCTAAAATATGCTAAGAGGGATGCAGACAAAGGAGCGGAGCAGCCGTACGCTCTGGCCAACACTAGAAGTTCCTTGGGAATTTTTCTTCTGTACTGTTGTGAATTTTTTCCGAACATATACATGGTAGGACCCTATCCAGAATGTTTGAAAATTTATTAAGTAAAAATTAGCAGACGTCAAAAATAATACAAAGGATGAATCGGGAGACGCAGATAGCGTGAAGGTATGCAGGCGGGAAAAAGAAGCGCAGTCTCCACCAAGCTGAGGACTGGCAAAATTTCAAGGATTGAGTCACCAAAAATTTATGTTATATTCAGCCCTTTAAACATAAATAAGCGGGAAAATTGAATGCGTGAAATTAATCATAAGCTACTTCAAAATTTTCATCTAGTTTGCAAAGTATTCATGGAAAATTCGGGGAACCATTACTGAGGAGGAGGCTCTCCTATGTTCCTGCAGGTAACTCTTTACATATTTATGGTACTTGCTCTGTGTTCACGTATAAAGATAAACTCTTTTACGAAATGGAAAAGACCGCTCAGTAAAGCGACAATTTGAAGGGAGACGACTTGGACGAACATGTGGGCGTGGCCAGATCCGTGCCAACCAATCACAGCCGTGCAGCATTGTAAACGAAGCGATTTTCTACCACACATCGAAGGTGTAACGAGAGCAGGTTAATGAGGTTTTTTTTTCAGATTTTCACTAATGAAACGGATCGTTGAAGCCATATCCAGCATATTTTGAAGCATTTTGAGGATTTTTTATCCTTAGTGCATTGATGAGTGGCGGTATAGGTAGATCCACACAAAAATTATTTTAAAAGTTAAAATATTCTTGCCACAGATCGTGAACGATCATCAGCCAAAATTTTTGCCTCTAAGGCAACGAAACTATGCTTAGATGCGGTAGTAGCGCAGAGCAAGCCACTCAGCACTGCGTTAAGACAACGAAGTGGCTTCCCAGGCGAAAATCAGTTCCCGAAGTAAGTCGGTTTACACTCAGGTGAAGAAACTCGAGTTAGTCATCGTGTTTCTCAAATGTCTTCAGTTTCCGTGCCATTCTCAGCTTTTCTTCAAAACCTCGATCAGCTGTTCCGTGCCAGCTGTGCGCTGACGGTGAACCTATGGTTAATAATGAGCAAAAGAAGCCAGGAATAAGTATATGATTTAGTGGTTGGATGCACGTAAAGATGGAGAGGCGCAGTGATGAAAGAAATGAGCCGAGAAAGAAGGAACGAATGATTCAGTGTTAACGTTGTTAAGTTGATAAATACCTGAATGATGGCTGGGTAAATGAGTAATAAGTGAGACCTGGACAACCGTCGCATTGATCGTTTTCGCCACAGGTTGCAATGGGTCACGTATATAACTAATCGAGCAAAATGGGTCACATCATAAAACACGGTTTTCCGGATGAATGGGATCATCAACGGGTCGGAAGACTCAACACCGTCATGAATTTCCAGGAGAAAAAACAGAAAATCAGAAAAAAATGGTCACGAACCCCTAATTGTCTTGAGAAAAAACACCAGGAATCTATTATACTTCAGGATAAAAGTCAATGCATCCTGATCTACAACATTTTCCAGGAAAGGATACTAGAATAACAATTTTCCAGACATAAAAATGAGTCGAAAATGACGGCGATCGTAATATGCACTATTTTAAATCAACAGAGAGAAAGGGAGCGCGGTGAATCGACAGGGGAAAAAACTGGAAAAACTCGGAAAACACAGAGAAACGTGTGCGTCAATGCTAACAAAACGAAAGGTCGTTCAAATATTCGCCCCGAACTCGCCAGAAATTCGCGGATAATCAATTGACTGGTAGGTCAAATTTACCAAGTCAATCCACGAGGGCGTGGAAGAACGAAGACAGCCTGAGTTTACGCTAAGTTTAACCTGTAGGACAAAAATTACCCGAGTGGAGTAGTAAGTGCTGAGAGAGTGTGCCAAGATGGAACCATAGCTCAACTCGTGTGCTCCGCATCGTCATTATTCCGGTCGCTGGATCGAATCCAGCCATCTACGCACAGCAGTTTTCACGCTACTGACATGATTGCTCAGCGGTTGCGTCCAGAATCTGTGCAAAATCAGATGAACCACGTTAAAGGGCCGTAGCACTAAATAGTACAGTGATTACGGTAGTTTATAGTGGTACATTCTAGAAACTTGAATTTTGCACAGTCACTAGTTATGGTATAAAAATAGATAGGGTGCAATTAGCGACGTAATGATTAGAAAAATTGGAGCAAACGCGACCGGATCGGTTTTAATCACCCTGCTTGATTTTTCCTGAATAAATTCGGAGTTGTGGCCTGGCTTGACGGTTTAGCCCTCCACAGAACCCCCTAGGTAATTTTTTTAAAATATTTATTTACTTTATACACCACAAACGTATGCACATAATAGAACAAAAATAAAACGCTTAAAAAGAAAGTAACGGAGGATCTTCACTGGGACATCTGTCACAGTAAATTCATTGTTCATTCTATTAAAAGAAAGTGAGAAACTTAGAAAAAAATTATTGTTTTCATGATCCATTGCCAAGTTTGCACTAAAAAGATATTAAAAAAGTAAATGCTAGAAGTTTCCAGGTAGCCAGCCTATCAGTAAGTTGTTGGGTGTAAAGGTGCTAAGGGGAACACCACTACAATAACGATAACTTTTTTGTACCTGACCACCTGAGCGATTATCTAAGAAGAGAATTGTTGTGAAAAGTCACTGGAATAAAACAACAGCCATGGAACTTTCAACTAACCATGACATGTAAATTTAAAAATTCAGCTGAGAGATACAACTCTGTCGACTGTGGAATGTAGTCCTTGAATTGCTTCCTGAATAAACTCCTTCCCCAAGAATTTCGGATGAATGGATTCACCTACTGACGCGAACTTTCATCAGCCTTTACCAAAACAGATGCATGTACATTTCATGCCCGAAAGCATTGCATTATAAATTAATTCACTGTAATTTTAACGCTGCGATCAAATTTATTTGCTTATCTGTTTTTTTTTGCATTATGATTCACAGCGGTTTATGAATAAATAGGTAAATAAGTAAATGACCATCTTCGAACATGTTCGCCTCCTGGAAACTTGGTAAACTTCGAGGATGTGAATCCTTTCAAAAGCGAAGACTATCCTGAACATGCATGTCCACCCGTGGTTATAACGACTTCCTTCTGGTTTCGTCGTCTGTGCCGCCTCGCAAACATCAAACATCCTCGTGCGACGCAATTTGGGTGCGATAATTGGCTTGTCCTGACACATACTGACAGTGCCAAGTGGCCTGCAACTGTTCCTAACGACCCTCCTCCTATTCAAACTTGTTTGATCCACGTGGTAGATGTCAGGAAATGTCAAAATCCATGTTTTCGTCAGGACATGAGAGCTGTAGTATTGAAACCGTGCTTCAGTGGTATTATTCAGCGGTAGGTTGGAAGTTCAGCAATGGGAACAAAACCTAATGATTCCGGAGCAGATCTTCTCGCCTTAAATGTGACTTGATGGATTTTTACGCAGCTTCGCCGTCTCCCACCAGGTAGAACCGGAAGCATCAGCAGTTCCAAGCATGAGGGAACGATCACTCGATCGTCTTCGAGTTGTAGCATGAAACATAGGCGCAATTTTTTTTGCATCTTCGTTTTTATTTCATTCACTTCTGCACGTGTTAATTTATTTACGTAGATGATTCCTGTTCTCCGTCTTCCTCTCATGCATGTAACTCATCAAAAACCTGGGGCCGCATGCATCATTGAGATTACCCTTGGTAAACGTATTGAAACCACTCAGATTTACCCATCGTTAACACTGGTGTCAACACGTTTATCTTGAGTCATCTCAGTGATGCATTTAGAGCCTGGCGATGGGCAGACCCTATCTCTAGAAACTGAAAACTTGTTACCTTTAGGTGCTTCTGTAACGTTTTTGCACATGAGGCCTTGGTTTGTCAGTGCATTATCTATCACGTATGTCTGAAACCATCATCTAACAGTCAGCAGAAAACAGCTGATCAGAAAAGACGTCATTGCCGACTTTTCTTGTGCCAATCGACGCTGCAAAGCGCCAAGCTTTGCTCATGGTGGTCTGGTGGGTGCAGACTCAGGAACCAAGGTTAAGAAATTTCACGCAAATTTTCAAACCCTATGTATGAGCTCAGCTCAGTCCAAAACTTGGAATCACACGGAAATCTGGAATTTTGGGTCAAGGATCATCATGTAAAGGTCGAAATGAGTTCATGACACTTTCGACGCGATGCATTTCCCTTTCACGGCTCGATTATCCGAATTGTTCTTTTTCGGACAAAACCGAGAGTTAACAATAGCTATGTAAGTCAGTTCAGAGCAAATAGGGCGGAGCCTCTACAGTCATAAGCCAATCACATGACTCCGAAACACGCCAAAATACCGCACAAACTGCAAAGAACTGCATTGGCAACAGAATTAAATGTTCCCATGTGAAACAAAATAAATCACAGACAAACTTCATTCCTTCACACCTAAATAGGCGTTGTTCAACGTTAATTTTATCACATGCTTATTGATCCCGCATTTGACAAGGAAAAAAAATACAGAAGAAATTTTGTCGACTAGATAAAAATAGAGCAAGGACGTGTCAGATAAAGAAAAAATGAAGGAACAGAATTGTACGACTTTTTCTAGGAAGCTGCTGCAATAGGGTAAAAATAGCGTCAACATAAGTCTAAATAAAATATGCTAGTCGTTTAAAGCGTCACTCATCAACACGAAGAAAAATTACAGAAAGAAAAAACAGAAAGAAAAGGAATGGAAAGATTGGAAGAAGAAAAATCATTGGAATGCCTTGAACATCATGGCAATTGCCATAAACTACGAAAAATTTGGCGAGATCTGGTCCCCATGTAGGGTACAAACAGCCGCCAAGCAATTCTACGCAAGGAAAGGGTTGAGAACTACTTCTGGATGAGGACCAGCTCTCGCACTGCATAGTAAAATCCTTAGATTATGCGAAAATTGTCGTAAACTTTCATAATGCAACCATAGATCATCAACGGTAGGAGCAATTTTCTCTCCATCACCAAACCGCCAGAAGTATGTATTTCACCCAGAAGCTACCGTAATCTACCGTAATTCTCTCAAATCATATCCTAACTTCACTAGCATGGGTGATCCTCATAAGGGAGCGATTCCAAGATATTTCGCCACGAATACTCTAATCACTGAAGTCACATGATAGATTGTCGGATAGTGTAGAGCCTTCTCGTTATCAGCATCCGTATGCCATACTCTTGGGAATGGCACAGAGATCAGATGAAGAATTGGGATTCCTAAAAAGTACGGTATCCTAATGCCTCAAATACGGTAGCTAAATACTGTGACAGTCTCAGGATGTCCCTACCTCTCGTCATAAATGGAATATGGTCATCCTCAACCGCTTGATACGATAATTCTGGATAGAAAACATTGGGAACAGCGCCAATACAACCAAGGTTACGTAGCTCAGCTTCTGAAAATAATCTCTACCACTAATAGTAGATCAAACAGATAGGAAAATTTCAAAGCAAAAAATAATAGCACCGCTGAACGAGGAAATTCCAAATCCTCAATTTTGCCAGGAAAAAAAAACGAGAAGAAGGAAACAGCAATTTTCTGGAGCACTGCATTTGAAGCAAGGAAAAAATGCATACCTATCGCCGGTAGATGCAAGAACAGCTGATTAGCACCCAATCCAACACTGTTATGGAAGCCAGGATTGCGAGCTCCAATAAGATCAAGAAGCATCATAACATCCTGAAATGAAGTACAAACGAATAATAGTAAAAATAAGCAAAAAACGCCAACCATGGGGGGATAATACATGAGTAAATTCAGCTAAAATGACATTTCCGAAACTACGAATCAAAAATGTTCTGAGTAACTAATTGTTAATGTGTAAAACCCATACGATTCACTCTCAAACCGTCTAGGAAACAGAAAACACATCTTACTCGTAAAAACTAGTGGTAAAATCCCTATAGCTCACCCTAATTTTCTAAAAAATCAGTATAAGATAACCAGCAAAAAAGAATTTTTTGAGAGGAAAAGCTCAGAACCCACGCACAATTCTATCGATCTCCCGACTCAGCTCGAAATTCGTTCCAGTTGTCGTCGGATACCATTTCGACTCCCATTTCTTCGCCAAATGTCGAGATCCATAGAGAGAATCTGTAGGCGTCCACTCGACAAATGCCTCTTCTCCGTCGAAGAAGATTAGTTGAAGTGCAACATCCTGAAAATTCAATTTTGTGAGAAAAAAATTCACAAATCAAACATAACTATCACATTTCGGAAAATTATTTCCTGTAAAACGGCTATAGTTGACGGATTAGGTGTTATGATCCCCAAAAATAATGGACAAAAACTCACTGCGGCCACTCTTCTGTACATGTAAGGTGTAAGAGATCTAGCAATATCCATCATCATAGCGCATGGTACTGCAGAATCCGTGGCAGCAATCATAACTTTTCTGGAATGGAGAGTTTTAGTCGTTTCAGTCCCGTTTATGCGAGATCTCCTTTACTCTGTTCACCTTTACTCTGGTTACCAATCCAGAAAACCCCTCCATTTCTCAAAATTCTGCAAAAAAAAAAGTCGCAAAAACTCCCGGAGTAAAACTTGTCAAAAAACCCAGGTGACCATATGCGCGCCTATGGCCCACGTAATGAATCTTTTGCAGCGATAACTGGTTACCTGAAGGTCAGAGTAAAATCAGTGTTTTGAAGACAAATTTACAACGATAGTGTCCTTTTTTCAAGGGTAAACAGTGGTTGTGCGCGATACCGGTTGTTCTAGAACTTTGGTTGAGTGATTTAAGGAACACTAATGGGCTGCGGTAGAGATCCTCAGGAGTACACACTAGTCATGCGCAGCACTGGTGGTTGTTCCAGAACTTTACTGGAATTTTCGAACGAATTACAATACGAATCGCGATAAAAATAAAGAAATTTAAATAGAATTTGAAAAGGTGAAACAACTTCCAAAAAATTTACAAAAAAAACAGGCGAGCAATGTTCCTCGGTTTTTTCTTGGTAGTAACTAATTTTTTTTCTTTCCTTGCTCAATATATGAAGAAATCATCGCCATAATTGTAAACGCCCATCAGGACCAGTTCTCGCCTCAGTGTAGGAGAGAATTCTCTCGAAAATGTTCTCTTCCACCGAACTAAACATATTTGAGCCTTCATCGTGGAAAAACTTCAATTTCCTCTTTCGAATTTTACAAAGATGACATTTTTCTGCGTTATACATAGGTATGTCCTTTCATTCAAGAAATTTTATCAATAATAATTAAATTTAACTTCAGCACAGACAGATGCGGTTTTGACACACAAACCTTTAGAACTACCATTTACCTCACCATGACAAAAAACCTCATTTAACTATGAAAACCCCCAGTGACATCACTGAAGTACTACGCTTCCATAAATGGAGTATTCTCTTCCACGTCCCAGACTAGTAGACCACTATGATTTTCGCTGCTCAAATAACAAAAAGTACATTTCTGCCCCTGAGGCAATAACACGTCTAATTAAACGGTAGCCTATTTTTACTACTGGTAGTGAGACTTGCCCTTTCACTGTCGTGTCTAGCAAAACTCGTATCATTTCGGCTGGAAAGCCTTATACAAACAAAGTAAAACTATAAGTATAGAAACAAAACAAAAATCCAGGAGGTCATGGCATATTCCAAGCGTTTTTCAATCTGCCCTGGGCGTGCTTAGTTTGAGTACTCATCGAATATCCGGGTCACTGGGTCAGAGCTCCGGTACCAATACAGTTGGATAACATACATTTGGAAACACATAAGCACATAATGCTCCGCGTGATATTCTCAATCCATAAAATTAATGGGGAACGGTCAAACAGCAAGTACAATTTGCGGGAATTCTACTGGTATTCTCATAGAAAATTTCAGAGCATAAGTAGAGACAGTTCATTAAACTAAATCCCCGAGGAGCAGCCCAGAATCCACCCGATTCAATCTTCTAAACAATGATTATTATTTTCTTACCTGAGGACAAATAAAATCAAGGAAAAATCGTTCAAGCAAAGTAAAAACTGAAATACAAACCCTGGCAGGATCTTAGAGTCGTAGTGGCATGCCAAAACTAGACGACGCGGCGACTTCATATCACTTGTCACTATGAGAGTACGGAACGTCTTGATGCCATATGGAGTGTTTTGCTTGAAAAAATCAAATATTCAAGGTAGGAGATATAGAAAATAAAGAGTGGCAAAGGAATGAAAATTATCAGATTACCTCAAAGACATCCCATTCAGTTGACCATCCTAGCTTCACGAAGTAATTGTGAATGTACTGGAAAAAAAAATAAACTCAAACATAGCGGAATCATGAAGTCTCCATGACATCTACATCCTTCTAAATTTTGAAAAAAAAAGAACAAACACCAAAAACAAACCCACCTCTCCCACTTGACGATGCTGAGGCGTATCCACAATCCTTTGCACCAGCAACGGTTTCAGGATCTTTTGGAATCTAGCAGGGTTCATGAAGTCCCTGCATAACCGTATCGTGGAATTCACCGGCAAGAGAGACAGCGGGTGAGATCGCTTAACAGCAGAAGGTTAGAAGAAGATTGGAAGATTAACGGAGCAATTTCTATCTTTGGCAAAAACATATTGGTTGAGAAGAAGAGAGAAGAAATCAACAAATTCTTTCATAAAGTCAGCCTTGCAAATCAGTGCCCATAACAAATGCAACCCCAAGAGCCTGCAACATTCTTCGTAATAGAAAGCAATGGGTTTTAGCATTCAGATGTCGATTACCAGGACTCGACATCAAAAGTTTGGTTAAGGAAAGGTCAATGCCAGTTTATGTCGACGAAAGGAACTAGGAGAGCTGATTGCCAGCTTAGAAATCTTTTTTGAGTAGGAAACAAAATCTTACACTCTATTCAAGTTCCAAATCATCGTGTGCTGCCCTAAATGCAAAAAAAAGTGAATTCCTCGAATTTCATCTCCTCCAAGAAACTTTAAGGAAACTCGGTATTTTCTACGCTTATAGGCCAATATACCAGCTTCACCCTAAACATAGGTGAGGAGAACTGCCATAGAACCACGTTATCCATAACACTTCCAAGATTCTTGTTGTTTCAAATGGTCTGTCGTTTGGTCCATTTCTCCCTTGAACAAATATCACGCAAACAGTAAATAAATAAAACTCATAAGCAGCTTAACTAGACATACTGCCTGAATTGAATCTGAGTTATTAACATTTTTATGCAACAGAACTTTAACTTGATCGAATGCTAAGCAAGTAATGTTCTCATTATTCGAATATATGAAGTTGCGTAAGGTCTAATAATTGGCAGATTTATGAATGTCTCTTTTTACAACTCTTATTGGCGGACTTAAGCACCGCATACTTTACCTATACATTTAATTATTCACCTATTTCGTGGAATAAAGGTGCGACTTCTATGTAGGATGATTTGAATTTCAAAAATGCCGCGATGCAAATACAAGTAGCATGAATGAGTTAGCTAGTTAGCAAAAGAAAAAAAAAGAGAAGGAAGCAAAAGAAAAAAAGAAAGGGAACGTCTCCTCTCGTCAAAAATCAAAAAAAAAAATCCAATATTCGAATAATCCTCGAGTATTATTCTATTGGGTCAACAGTTTGTTTATCAGTTTGTTTATGTTTATTTCGGCATTCTGTTCAAAGCCATATTTGATCAAGGTATTGGACGCTTCAAATGAGTTTTCGCATTCTTTTTTTTTATTTTCAGGCTACTACACCTACAAGACCAACTTTTCACCTATCCGGAGAAAGGGCTAACCAAATTAAGCAGCCTATCTAACGGACATATGTCACTTTGATGTTACTGGTCAAATCGGCGACGAACCTGATTAGTTCTCCATTGGCCCCATGCCAAGGATGACATCGACAGCGAGATCATCAACAGAAGAAATGTCTGCATTTCGACGATTGACCACTGAAATGAGTGATGTGAAGGGAGAGAGAAAAAACCGATCCCGCCCACTTTCACTTCTTCTCCACACGAGAGGATGAAAGTTGATAAAAACAACGCCCCTAAATAACCCGGTCGCCGACGCGAATTACGTCAGAACTGTCGTTTCCATGCAATTTAAATCCTTTGGAGTGGAAGTAGCTGTCAAGAAAGAGGATATCAAACTCGAAAAAGAGGAGAAAATGAAAGTAAAGAAGTGAAAGGTCTGAGTGGAGGTGAAGAAACTTAGTCAGAGATAAATAAATTTTGAAAACCTTGCTGCCCGGGTTAACAAATTAGGCAGGTCTCGATTATGGGCATATGGAGTGATGGAGTGTGCATATAGTCGTCTATTTGCGATGAAGTTAACTGTTTAGAGGATATTTAACGATTCTGAGCCAGACAGTTGTTCAAATACGTCAGAAAACAAATGTCGACGTTTGGATGTTCATCTAACTTTGGTGAGTCCATGAACATAGAGGGAAGATCCTAAAATTCTCGGATATCTTGGCAGGGAAAGCATAAAGAAGAGGAAGAAAGAAAAAACATGGAAGTGCAAGATAGTCTTTGTTAAAATTCCAGATGAGTCTTTATAGATCAGTTATAACCTAGGATATGGAGAAGACTGGTCCTAGAAATTCAACGATGAGGCCAACATTCTAAAAGTGAACAAGTAATAAGTAAATGAATAAATAGGCCAATTATGATCTGCATCATAAATGGAAATAACACGCTTTACAACCCAAACTTCAGCTGACACTGATATAAACCAGGAAACACTGCCTTAGCTAAGAACGACAAAATGGCACTGAATGGGTTCTGGAAAAGAGAACTGCCATTCCCACGCGCAATCCAAGTGAAAGGCAAACGACCTCATAAACTACGGGAGTGCTAACTGGCACTTTCCGTCACAAGAACGTTCTCCACTCATATCCCAGGAAACCCGTGGGTGTAAAAGCATTCGCTCCCAAGAACTTGTGAGGGAACTTCCTGTAAGTGAAATAGCGCTTGATTTTTATGTAAATGCAAGTGAGCACACTCCACACAAGAACGTATGTATTATACTTCACGTCTATTATTGTTTAAAAAAAAGTTTAGGACCTATTAGTGCGAAAACAGCTCAAAGTACGCTAATATTTGCAACCTTACGAGTAGAAATACCGCGAAATTCACTCCTCTGTTCTACGTTACAGAATTGTGAGCGTCCGTCGCAGGCATCAGTAGACTGTCGCGTCAATTGGCATTATTTCTAGAACTCTCCAATTCATCATTTCCCAATATTCTCGCAATGTGAGTTTCGCTTTAAAAAAACTCTTCATCTAAGAAGCAGAGCCTCAGCCTACAACCGTGCAAGAGACTTTAACACGATTGGAAGTCACAAGCCACTGATACCTACGCTGTACATGATTCAATGCACAGATCCGATCAAATCTGTTTTTCATCCGCCTTTCTGTGGAGAGTTAGGGTGGAGCATATGCTGGTTAAGCAAATCCTGCTGCTCCGTGGCCCATTACTATTATAAAAGCTACTATGATAATAGCAACAAAAGCGAGTCAACACAGGGGAGAGCAGGTAAAAAATGAAAACCCTACCCTAACTCAAAGTACTATCATACGGGTTTATTCCTATATTTCTGCGAAAAAAAATCATGCAAATCATTGTGATCAACGTCTTATGACAATTCCATTCTGGAGAAAAAAACTCGAGTATGGAGAAGGGATGAGACTCAGATTTTGAGGATGAGTTCCATAACCAACGGAAAAAAATCATAACTGATCCAACCTATAAATATAAGTTCACATTACAGTTTTTATAAAGCCTAGAAATAATTTTAAAAAGAAGATTTTCAACGAGGCAGCCCATATGTATTTATAGTAACTTTACTCGCGCACACTCGTAGAAGAAAGACATACAAACAAATTCGGAAGGATTCAAAGCACAATAATGTTGAGGAATGAGGAACGCGAGGATGAAGCAGCTGGTGTGCTGGCCATCGAAAAAGATTTTGAAGAGATGGTCTTGGACTGAGAACGGTCCGGAAGAACTAAAGCAAAGACTGAAGCAGAGTGCCTAAAGAAATGGAGCGTGCAGCAGATTCAGCTATCATTGGAATTCCTTGATCTAAGCACTTAAGCGATGGAACTCGAGGACTTAGCTACGGAAACTCAAAATGATCTCATTTTAATCTACACGCTAAATAATACTTCCAATAAATTCTAAGATGAAAATGAAGAAAAGATTAAGTTCATCACAACCAACAGCCGTAAAGTGCATTCGCAACAAAGTCGCATGATTCCGAAGCGTAATGAGAGCAGCACTGCCCTTCTCGTTCTAAACACAAACTAGATTAGGGTGTACAAGTGTTAAGTGAGTTTAGATCATCAATCAACTTCCATCAATTCTTACACAAACTCCTCATCCCGAGCTGGCAGCAACTGAGATTTAATTTACTTAAAAAGCTTTATATAAAAACCAAGGTTATCCACGATTAGTGTAACTGAAAAAAGTCTCCATATGTAAATTTAAACATTTCCTTAACATTTACAGCTCTCATCACAACAAAAGCGCAAAAACTACAGGGAGTGTCACGCCTGTCTCATCGAAATAGAATGACACGCCCACTTTCATACGTATCCATCACTCCCCCAGAATAGGTTTCGAACTATTCCCTGCGGATAGATAATGGCACGTCACCACTGCTCCAAAACCTAGAAGAAAACTTTTCACTGGAAGTTTGTCTAGAAGGTTAGTAAGTTAGACTAATCAAAAATATCGTTCTCAAATTGCAAAGTTATGTCATTTTAAAGGCAGCGTTCAGGGAAATTCTCGTAGTTGGGATCATTGCACCAGTAGTTAGAAGACTGCATGTGCTTCACTATGTAGAAGTTAGAATCGAAGAACTCGCTTTACTTTTTTTGAAAAATGAGGACTCACAAGCTGTTCGAGGACTCAGTTTGCCCTACGAGCGTACAAATGACAAAACGAACACGTCGTGATCTGGAGCTACGCAGTGGGAAATTCGCAAATCTCTCTTGAAAGCGCATCGTTGAACAGATGCGATCCTATCCAAGTGGAAGTGACATGTTTTTGCAATGTTTTGCGTATATAGCGTCACTATTACAATTTCAGAAGAGTTTGTTGAGTATAGATCATTTAAAAAACGGCGATAATTAATAGTTAGAAGTCTCCCTACGTTATAAAGGTTTTCATTTGTGAAGTGCGGTGTTTGTTTTTATTTTTGTATCGAAGTAATATAAATTAAATCACTGGATGATCTGAATTTATGAGATAAAATTGTGAAGAGGCTGTGGTTGTGGAACTCTGACCTTCATTGAATGCAAGGTACTGCTTGATATGGATTGATTGTTGCTAAGTCACAGTAAAGCTAACGCCGCTACAACTCGTCCACATAGTTCAACTCCCGCGCCCTACTCGTAGAAATAGCCAAGGTTTACGCAGTTTTCCTAGTTTTTCATGTCAAATCTGACTTCAGCGAATAGGAAAACTAGACAATATGACGGAATCTGGGAAGCAGACATTTCCCCGATCGCTGCCTTTAATAGCACTGCTGCAGGTATACGGTAGGTATGGTATTTCACAGAACCTACCCTGAAGAGGTTGTTTTACATGTTGTCCACATTGTTTCATATCCTATTCCCATTTTAGAGCGAAATTGAATCCCCTTCTAATTTCCTGAAGTAGTCCTATCGTAACCCTACAAAAACGGGGCTGAGTTACTGAGCGGATGTGATAGTTGAAAATGAAAAAAAATCTCCTCAGTTTCAAAAAGTTTCTGAAGGTACTGTTATATACCTAAGTACCATATACCTAAAGTATATACCGTATACCTAAAGTAACCCCAAGCTGTGGGGTTGCCGTGACTTATCATCGAATTTAACACTCATGATCAGATTAAATAACCCGTCAACAGAACCCCAGCAAACAAACTAGAATTATTTCATTTCGGACGAAAAATATTGGAAATCACTGAAAATAGAGCGAAAATCTTGAAAATACCGGGAATAGAGCCACCTGCTACGTAAGAAACTGACAATCAATGAATCTGAATAACATTGGAGCGCAAATCCATACCGGAGTATTCCAAAAAAAAAACGAGCACAAAATTCATAAGAACAACTAGAGAATGGACACCACTCTTCTTAACTGCCCAACGATAAGACAATTCGCCAAAGTAACACCAGTGTAGGTTAGGAAACACGTCTAAACGTTTCTTCCTTTGTGGTAAAACTCAGAGAAAAACGCAGGAAAGGCAGAATTGGGCAGAAATCCCAAACCAGAAAATGTATTGCTGGTTCAATACCTAAAACAATAATGGAGAACTTATCAAGTCCCATGAAATACAGAGAAAAAAGTCGCAAAGAAACTTGGGGAAAAAGGCTGCTAACAAAAATTGATCTAACAATAAGACCAAAAGTGGATGTGTTGGACTTAATTCTGCTCTTTGATGCTACCATTACAGCATGAAGCTCCTTATCAACATTATATCCACCTTGTCTCCAAAGGGCATAGGAAGTGAAACACAAATAGCCATGCGTGGGCCGAAAATTTCATGCAATTTCCGTCAGCCTCTGCGACTGACAGAAAAAGAACTAGACCTCCATTATGTGCCGCAGCCAGTTAGATGCATTCATGATTTCAGAATAAATAAATCTGTAGCGGTATTCGTGAAGTTTCCCGGGAGATTCATTCATACTAAGCCCACTGCTGGCTCCAAGATCCTTGCGAAGCATCAAAAATTGCAGAGTTCACTCACAGACTTAGTGATTGGCATCAAAAAATTTCTTATTTACAACCTTTGATCGCAAGACGTAATACAACTGAAGCACTAAAAAGTGATAAGAATGGGTTCCTTACAATATGTATAATACCTATCTATTTATTGTGGTTCTGTTCTCTCTGTGTCTTCGGGTGGATATATTTTAACGGCGTGAAAATCCCTTACAATCATCTACTTCGATGGTGTGGGAGTGATAAGAGCTCATATTCACTAGTGGCTAAACTAGTGGATAAAGGTCCCAAAAATAAGTAACTACTACATCCTAGAAATAAATAATAATCTGCAATAATTGCATCAAAAGGTACCATTTCTGAATCGACCTTCTACAAAATAGCGCATTCTAATGATGTACTGGTAAAATGAGCGAAAACTTCCACAGAGAAAACAGAGGCACAAAATCTGGAGAAAACTAGACAAATAGCTAAGGACCAAAGTTAACAACATTTTTAATTAAGGAACCAGCAGAAACAAACCAAATCCCATCTGGAAAGCGAATGCGCGCTTCTTAACCATAGACAAGGACCTAGGTTTTTTGAAACTTAGTCAACGTTAGGACAATTTGTTTGCATCAGAGACTCCACGTAGCTCTTCTCATTAGCTTCATCACGGTGTATCGTGCTCTTAGAAACCCCTAAAACCTCATTCGTGAACGATTTAAACAAATCTAGACAAACAGATCCTGATGGCCGCTTCGGACAATTAAAGAAAGCGGATTGAGCAACAGGAAACAGAAGGTCAATCCACAAATCCTTAAAAAACCTTGATGGCTCCAGAGCAAATTGAATCGGGAGGATAGGTACTTTCTCTAGTGATACTTTTTCTAGTCTTACAAACTCAACGAGAGCTTGTGCTTGTAACCTATGATGGTTTATGGAGGTTTTACTTTTTTATTTTGAGGTATTATAAATTTTAAATTAGCTGCAACAGAGGGGCTGATTTTACACCATAGATTAATATCATTTTTTAAAAGAAAAGGACTGAAGAGGGGAGGCAGAAGCAAGCAATTACTTCAAATAAAACTTAGTGAATCAAAACGTTCCTACCCCGTGCCTCATTTCTTTCTATTTAAATTTCTGTCTCACTGAAAATTTTAATTATGTAGAGACTCGGCGTCAACAAGAAAACGAGTTATACGCAGGAATGATGTGAATTTCCTTACATTTCAAAGAAAAACTGAAGAGAACACTCATGAGAAAGAAGCTCACTATACACATTTGTCTTCCATAACAAATCCAGCTGTCACAGCGCAGCATTAATTCTAATACCACCTGCTTATCTTAGGCAATAAGAACAAATTTTGAACCATCACTTGTACAAAACTTTAGAAAGCTATGAACAAATATATAATGAGAATAGATACCCGCGTGAAGGTATTTCCTAGAAATGGCAATAACGGGAATTTCGTTTGGAAAATTTCCTGAAAAAATCCACAGCTGTACAATAACGGAACTCGATTCTCTTGCAAGGGAGACAAACCAAGCACTGCAGCTCTCACAACAACACTCCAGTTCTTAATAGCTCCTTCAACAAAATGACAATTTTGTCATGTGTTTCATGGCTAAACTGTCATTATCTCAAAGTAATGTCCAGTTAGCCTTAAGAAGAAAACAAAAAAAAACGCGACGCATCACAACTCTTTGTCAACGCTAGAAGCAGGAACTCAACGTACAAAAGTCCACAAGGAGAAGGGGGTACTCAGTCTCACCTCTAGTAGCAAAAGTATGTAACTATGAAACTTTGTAGCGCAATTAAGAGAACATATAAAGTACTCAGGAATAGCAGAAAATTTATGAAAGACTGAGCTGGAGCTACAAAACAAGAAGTGTATATCGCCGCTTATAAACTGTCTCTGTGCCTGTACATATTTTATTCCTATAACTCAAACAATGGCGGTAAAGTTTGCACAGTTTCGTCATCGAATAGCAAACCTCAGGACAAAATACAAGGTAAACATGGTATATGACATCCTCCCATTCCCTACTGCAATAAAAAAAAACCCTCAACTAAAAATTGCGATTTTTGTTCCCTCCCATCACATTGAAAGTGCCAAAAGACGAAAAAAACCTGCCTAGAGAGGAAAAGAGAAAGCAAACAAAATTGCTTAATCTCTTCTAATGTGACGTAATTCTCAAACTTTTCTTTCTTGCAGAAAATAGCGAGGCGTTGTAGGAAGGAAAAGAACTAGCCAAACGCAGCCAGACGTAATCATAGCAGGAAGTTCGAAAAAAAAAGAAGACCGGAAAACAGCAAATAGACGACAGGTGTAAAACGACGGTACTAGGACACAATACAAAAACGCTTCGGCCAAAAATTATTAATGATAGCAGGAACAACATCCAATCACAAAGCGTAACGTAGCACTAATTGCAAAAACCAAAGCAATGCAAAATTTTGGAAGGATGCATCCTGGAAAATTCGGTCCAGAACAGCAAAAGGGTGAGGGGAACGGAGCTATGCCACAACTGACAGCCATAAACTCCGGCAGAAAAACAAATTTTAAAGACAAAGGCAAAACAAATTCGAGATTCCCGGATGGGGTGGTTTTTCCATACATTATGAAGTAATTCACATTCTAGGTAACCACTACATAGGTCCAAGCCTTCAATGTAGGAATAAGGCCTCTGCTTAATATAAGAGCAAGGATAAGACTTGAACACAAGGAAATACTGTTTTCTTTCATAGACTCTGGAAGTGCACAAATGCACAAAAATTTTGCGAGAAATCCGGGAAATAAAGCGTAGGCAAAATGGAAAAAACAAGCTTTAATTAGAGGAAAACCGCTTCACTGTTCCTTTCTCCCAATTAAAAAGCATAGGGGTCGCTTAGTACATATTTAAATCTGACTGCGCGAACCTCTCATCCTTGAGAAGCTCTCCAGCACTCCAAGTTCCGATAAGCTCCTCGGACATAGCCGACACGAAGATCTTCCATTAATCCTCAGAATTCGCTAATTTTCCGAAGATATTCGTACAAAAAGTGGCAAAGAAAACTTTCTCAGAGAGTTCACAGCTATTTCGCAATGAGGTACACCACTTGTTAAAGACATAAACTTCTACGTAACTACGGCATTGGCAACGTAGTACTTACCAAATATTGATCCTGCCTCACATGTCTGGTTGTTTTCTGAATCAGACAGGGGACATGGGACAGGCGATTACACATATGCATATGCGTAGGCGTTCTTGATTCGTTAGCAATCAAAACAAAGAACAGAGTTTTGATTGCATGGCAAAACGATTTCGAGAAAGTAAACAAACATTCATTCCAGCTCCAACGGCGCGAATATCCGCTTCTGCCATTACAGAGTCCAACGTTAATGTGTGACCTACGCAGTTCATCACTTCATCCCCCACAGAATACTAAAAACTAAATCTGAACCAGTTATGATCAGCCCTAAATCTCAATTAAATTCGAAAGTATCAGCAAAATGCAGATTTTCGGGATAACCCTGTCCTTAAGCGATCACAGCTCACCACTACACAACAAAACCCACAACATTACAATATCATCAATGTTAGCTTTACCGTTTTGCAGATGAAATACAATTATACACATACACATAACTGCAAGATGGTGCTACTAGAAATAAGACTTATGTCAGTCAACCTTGTTGGGAGATAAATTTCACCCCTCATTCCCCCATCCGTCACATCCACTAAGCCATAACTTCTTGTTCTGAGGCACATAATAGTGGCATTTACGCCCTAATAGGAAATTGCCATCAATCCAATTTACTTTTACTTTCAGCATCAACTAAATGATAGGTGATTGCAAAAAGTATGTATAACCACACGACATATTCTCCTCACATAGAAGCGCATGAAAACAAATTTCATGGATAAATATTCGAGGAATATTCAGGAAAACCTCTTCAACCCACAGGTTGCTCCGGAATTCACCTTCTTCAAAAACTGGTCATAAGGCAGAATGGTGCTCAGAGAAATTTAAAAAAAAATACCAGACTAAAACGGGTGAGGGGAAAACATGGAAGGAATCCGAATCAACAAAAGATACATGCTCCATTCTATGAACTACGTATTCTACACTCGGCGTAACGTGATACCACGAAATTAACAACCAATTCATTGCTTATAACCCATGCTGCATAGTGTCAAAAAAGCTGTTCCACCTGCATTATGCAGAAGCGAATCAAGCCATTGTCATGGTTATGTTTCACGCAGAAGCATTGGAAAAAGAGTCAAAAAGCAGGAAATCAAGTTTGATGAAACTTTACGTAACGTGCAATAGATTTCACTGCACATTCCTTGAGAAACATCTTTTTCCTAATTACAGGCACAAAAGCTGCATTGCTTAGCTGAACCAAGAAGCCTCAAGAAGACCAGAAGCCTTCAATAGCTCCGACTAGATTAATCAAGCGTCATGTTTTCATTCACAGCTTGTTCCGAGAAACAAAAACCAAGCATGCAGAACAAACTGCTTCAGAAAACTGGATCCACGCCTCTACTACTACGATTTAAGTTTACGTCATTACATCACCCAATTCAATATCGAAAAGAAACGCCTAAACACCCAGTAAACTCGTAATGTTTGCAAATACCAGTGGAAAACGTCCAATCGCATTTATATAGTGGATGGCGAGACGGCCAAGAGGAGCAAGTCATCATTTGAAATTCGCAGACCATCCTCAAAGGCCATTCCCTCCTCTTCAGTATTCCGCGCTTACTAAAAGCACATAAAGTGCATCGAAACTTCTAACACAAAACAGTGCATTGAATTGGATTATAGACAGAAATTCCAATTAAAATTCTCTACAAAGCCATTCACTACATAGTTCTATCTATAATATAAGGGATGCGGCAACAATTCCTCGGCAATGCACTTCTACCAATACCTCAACAAAACAATTATTCACATCCGTGAGCAGCGGACTTGTTTACAATTCCCCAATTCGTTCATTATCAGATTTCAGGACAACTTGCTGCTCATCAGACTCCATGGCAGCATTGATTCCGTGATGTTCTAAGTCTTACCACTACTATCCACTCTCTTCACCGCTTAAAGTTGTTCCTTGAGAGAAGCAGACCTAGATAAAGACGTTTCACGTAGGATTCCCGCTCTTCGATAGCCTGGATGCTGAAGAGGGTAAAATAGGAGACATCAACAATTCCGTCATTCATACCGAAATGCCCTCAAATGTAATGAAGATCTATAGATAAAAAATGACACAACATTGGATAGAAGTGAAAAGAAAAATTCTTCAAGAATGCTCCCAGCGGTGATCTCACAAGCCTATGTGATACTGCCTCTATCTTTCCGTGTTCCTATTTTTCTAGGGAGTTGACGTTACATTTAAAAGAAGCTGGGCGGGAAAAAATGTGTAAAATATACTTGATGTGAAGAGAAAATGTCACGGAATGCGAGAAAAACAAATAGAATGAACATAGTGCAGAAGTAAGACAATTGATGGAGTCACATGAGCCTGATAAAATCCTAAGAAATGTAGGCTGAATTACGAGGATACATATTGACGTCATCTACTTCATCCTGAATAATTATTTCAAGTAAAGTTCATCTACTCTTCATCTGGCACCGTCCCTCTCATTAAAGGTGGCACTAAGATGAAAAATAGAATAGCTAAAAAGCAATATGTATGATGCACGCCTAAAATCAAAGGCTTAGAAAATATTAGAAAATATAGAAACGGAAACGGAAAAGTCGAAATTAACCTTTCATTGCCACTCTGTTCAGGAAAATGTTGACAGGTGAACAATGCATGCCAAACATCGTAAACGAAGCTTATATTAATAACAAAAAGATATATCTTCTCCAGAAATACAATAGCACAAGCTTGGTAGAAACCAGCAGAAATTTCTCGCATGGATACTACCACATTATGCAAAACCTATGCGAAATTTATTCATCTAGTCCTCCGGTGACGAAACGAGCTTCAGAAGTAGACGAATGTGAGAGAAACCTCGTAAACTTATAGCAGTTGTCCGGTTACTGACCAGTCTTCAGTAAACCGGCACTCATGACCAGTCTTAATCATAAAGAAAAGTCCAATCAGCAAAGAAACCCGACTTCGAGCGAACGTTGTGCAAACAGAACATGGCCCGGTCTCGCAGTAGACACACATGCGCCCCCATCGGTTCGGACTGACGCAAAGGGATTGGCTCAGCTGTGACAACACATTTCATTGCCTTCCCATAAACCTTTAATGTCACGAGTGACATGGGACACATCCCTATCATAGATGCATACATACCTTGCTGTTGTATAATAATTCGTTAATTTCATTGTACATTACCTGTAACTCTAATAATGGCATGAATGGTATGTGAAAATTCATGAATTCTTAGAAAAATCGTAGCACACTCTTTTCTTCTATACTGCCTAGAAGCCTTCTATTCACGAAAAAACCAAGGTATGCCTGGATATCTCTTGAGGAGTTCTTTCTCGTGTTCATTCCTGAATTCCTCTAAGAATCTTTCGTTGAATTTCAATGATGACTCGTCACCATTTCTAGCAAGAATCGCAAAATTCAAATTTACGAGTGCTAGAAAATTAAACTAATAAATTAATTAATTTAAATCAATGTAATACAATAAACCACCCAATACATGAATCAAATTTGAAATTGAAAGAATCCGGAAACCATTAAAGAGAACAACAAAATCACTGTGGATATCAAAGTTGGAGATGAAGGTTATGTAAGTTGTTGACCCATATCAACACGCGTCGGGATGAAACTCTCAGACGAAACTGGTCGGATAAAAAAAACAGATAGCATTTCAAACTTACATGGAGAAGAAAATATTTTAACGTTGCTTGACTCCTAGGAAGTCTTCAGGACACGGGGCCACATGCATCATTGAGATTACGCAAGTTATACTTGCTAACATTCCATAAACTTGCTCATCGTTGGCCCGCTTGTCAACATGTTTACCCTGGGTAATATCAGTGATGAATCCAGGTCCTGGAAGCATCATTGGAAGAATGGCTAATTCCATACCCACGAATATGAACAGCCTCAGGGTAAGCATTTTGATGACTGCTGGGTAAAAGGTGAATTCAGGTACGTTGACACGTTCGGCACGGGAAACCGTAATGATGCATCCAGCACAAGGCTGCGATCCACTGGAGGCTGACCAAATATGTAGACCAACGATGGTTATTATGATTGAAGAGTTACGTAATGTTAGGACGCACAAAACGTCAAAGATTGTTTGCTAACCCAATTTTGCCCCGCTATTCGTTCATAAAACTCAGCTCTGGCAAACTTTTCGCCATCGACAAAGCAGAACATTGCACGTTTAGAAAAGAACAAAGATTTCTCTTCCAGACGATTCTTTTATTATATTTGAACCCCAACACGGTTCAGATTTTTAATTATGGACAAGTAATGGAATTAGTTGGATGTAATTAGGCATAAACAATGTCAATGGGAGACGTTGATCACTGAGTTTGTCCAAGACACGCACTGAACACAATAGCCACGGCAAAAACGAATGCACGTACAGATTCCCGTGTTTGGGTTTAATTTAAACACCAAACATCCCATTGAAGACTTAAGGGTGGAGAGGAGGTAACCAACAAGAACTTATTTATTTACTACACCAGTAGGGGTGCTCACTTATGAAAATAGTCACGGCAAAGTTGTGATTGGTGGTGGTACAGCAAGGACTTTCCGGATGTATTTAACCGTAGCCACAACAACTGTGGGTAGAATTAACCAACAGCGCATGTGTCATAATCAGGCTAAGCCTTCACTACCAGTGTGTCATTCCCGACTTGAAGTGAAGCGAAATTGAAGAGTTCGTAAACACATGAATTCCGTCGATGGGAGGTAAATGGTGCTAGGGATAACGCCACTTTCCACGAGCGTATGGCTTGCGCAGAAAATCTTACCCTGAATTTTCGGATGTTAGGTATTCCTTATCCCTAACAAACTCTTCCTTAAGACGGAATTAGAGGAAACACTGGAAAAAAAAAAAGGGGGGGGGGAGAATAATCTAGCTATGAAAATGAAATAAGATTTTTCCTGACGCCAGCTTGGCTGACGGTATATGATACTTGAGAAATTAAATAGAAGAGAAGTGAAAAGTAGCGAGACATGATAACAACAGCGCTCAACTCCGCATCCTCAGGATGTCGACCATAATTATATGTACACGAGGATAAACCAGAAAATTGCTGCCATCCGCTTCAAAACAAGACATCAGAGCACATAGTTACAGCCAATACTTACTACTTTCACAAAAAAGCCAATAAATTTTCTGTTAGTGATAGTTTCCACAAAAAAAAGAACTTCCTGTAGCTGACTGTCGTCAAAGAGAAATCTGGCTGGATGATAATCCCCCTTTGTTAAGGAACAAGATAGAGGAAAATAATCCCCTCTGAAAGCCCTGTCCTAAAACATTACTTACTTCCTGGAAATTTTTCTCGTCGCATCCCCTCGAAGTCGAACTCCGCTGTGGAATTGAATCCTGGGATTTCTCTTTTTTCTTTCCTAACTTCGAATTTTCGTTCATGTAATCTATTTTCGCTATCTTCCCTTAGCTTCAGCACAGAAGGTCAATGTGATTTGTCAAGGTTCCCACGGAGAAATAGAACGCAAGCAAGCAGAAAATCAACCGCTTCAATGCAAAAAATACCATCGAACAGCTTCAATGAGCCGGAAAGGTCAGCAACTGAAAGAGAAGAGAATACATAGAACTCAATGACGATACCATTCTAAAAAGTGGTCAGATAAGAGCGGCGTGAGGAGATGAAGAAATTTGAGCGGAAATGACCTCTAGAGAGTTCAGACAGTGCGCTATAACAGTCGAAACACTTCGCAACCGAAATGATAGACTGGGAGTTATACTGCACTAATGTAATACACACTGGAATAGTGAGTAATGATAGGGACACAGCTGCAAAGTGCTCAAAGTGGCGATACACTCCACATAGTGGCGTTACTTTAAAGTCGATTCTCGATAGCGACACTCGCTTTCTCCAGGAGTAGTTAGTTTTTGACTTATTTACAGCCTTGCAAATGTCGCTACATCCTGCAGCTGATTGTCATCAATTTCACTTTCCAGAGAAAGCTAGTGAATTTCATAGAAGAAACGCATCGATGAAACATAGCTCGGCAAAAAATGATATGCATGGTACAATACAGCAAAACGAGAAGGCTCCCTTGCAGAATAAGGGTGAAGGAGGAGATGAAAAATGAATTCGAAAAATCTATTTTTATAGACCAATAGGTTTTGACTAGCAAATAAGACATGAACGGTTTCATGAATAGTTAGGCGTAGATGGTAACCAGTCAATGAAATGAGTCGAAAATAACGGATGAAACACGTTGAAGTAAAACGAAATCAAAGAGAAATCCGTCAAAGAGAATTTTAATAAACGAGGAAAATTTAGCAGTGGCGTGGTCCTTTCCAGAGGGGGGGGGAGGTGGGGGAATAGTTGAGCTTCGAAAAAAGAAGCTGGAAGATGACATCCGAAGAGATAAACAAAAGACACAGCAGGCGCAGATATTTAACTATCGTCGCCTTTCAAAAAGACTACAGAAAACAAGAAAATAGAATATTGTCTCTAAATCTTCCCTAGGACCGCTATAGTCCGCTCCATTTAGGATGATAGTTGCAGAAAGTCCAGAGAGAAAAAGGGCGCAGGAAACTGCGCAGGAATTGTAGAAGGTGCTGAGAAAAGCAGGCAACATTCTAGTGCCAGAAGTTACCTCAGATTTAATTTCTTTTCCAGTAGAGCAGTAGAGCAGTAGAGCAGGTTCGGAGTATACAAAGTTAAGTTAAAGGCAAGGGATACCAGTTAGCATTCGCTCATTCAGAAACATGATTAACCGCTACTTGTCTACTTGAGATATTTCGCAAACTTCCATCACCGCTTTTCTTTTTTCCAGTTTTCTCAATTGTGTCACGAATATTCTAATTCTGATTTTCCGTGCAGATGTCTGGTTCTACATCCGTCCAGATGAGTATGCTCATGTAATAATAAATAAAACATGCAGGAATTCTCAGCTATCGTCGTGTTTGAAACAAACAAGACCAAATGGCTTGCTTCAAGCTAATTGAAGCAGCTATGGAATAACCACGGAACAACAACACGCAAACACGCAAGAGCAATTGCAGGATTGGAAAAAATGGCAGAATTCATGTAAGCCAGTTAGAGAGATAGAGCAAAAAAAAAACACTTCACAGAAAAAAAAGACAAACAGATCGTGCTCAACCTAACAGCAAATCAGCCACACAATCATACATGAGTGTCTTATTGCCAATAGGAATGAAATTAAATCGTCGACACTCCAAAGATGTTTTGAAACGTGTCAGAGCCAGATATACACAATTTTAAACAGAGTCAAACGACTGCCACTTAGTCAGCAAGTCAATAAAGATAACATTAACACTCACCATTGTGACGGTCGATCGGTTCAGACGTAGCGCAAACGATCAAAGTTGGATAATCGTCGATTCAGCTGCTTACATACAATAATCCATGTAGCGCCAATCAAACCCGTAGCGCTGGCGTGGACAATACGATCGACAGTCGACGCTCACAGCGGCAGAAGGACACACTCGGCACCCGACTGACACCTATTGAATGACTAATGTAGACGAACCGCTACTGAACAGTTTTACGCGTTCTTTGAGAGTTTTCGACTATCTTCGCACAAGCGCGCTGTCCGCGTCCCCTTCGCGATTTGCGTGGCAGTAGTCCAACGCTGTGAAAGTTTTGGGCAATTCCAAACGTGCATTGCATTTAAATTAGATGCTAATGAAGGGTTGAGAAATCCCACATCCTTTCCAAGTTTAGGGCCTTTATACATTCGGAACGGTCAAGGAACACCTTTTCCAAGGGTTTATATGTCCATGCAAAACATCAAAAAACTAGCTGCTATGCCCTTTGCTATCGGTAGCGCTGGGGCACGGTCTGTGTTCGACGCTAACTTCTACCCCTGCCACTTCAGGTTAACCAAATGATAGGTGATAAACTAGTTAACATATAAAAGTAGCACCGTCGGCACCTGTGCGTGCACTAAGAGTCTAAGAGAGGTTGCAGATGAAATTCCCCTAAAGCCCTGCGGTCCACATCTGCTACTGTAAATCTCTTAAAAGTCTTAAAATTCAAAATAAATACATTTACGATGGATCAATTCTCCACTTGCTATTAACGTTACTCCCATCTTCGGCAAACCTTATAGAGCAAGTTTTGAATAGTTAACGGTTCGCAAAGAATCTAACTATGAAGAAGTTACTTTCCAGCAAACTATTTGATCTCTCATAATGAGCTTCTCATTTGAAAATGTTGACAGAAGATGAAGGCAAGCACAGCAGAAGTGAATGCACTATGGAAACAGTTACAGATATTCGAATGTTCGTATCGATCCCTGAATTTAAGGAACTGATTTGTTCAGTCCTAGGTGCAGTGGAGTAGAAAGTTATTCATGCTTGCGGCGCGTCAAAGTTTACGCGCCTACAGTGTGTTTTTCCGGGAGTAAACATCGCGCGCGATCTGATCCATTCCGATAGATCAAATTCTCAGTCGAAAGACCACGTGAAAGCGGAGGTTCCAGCATTTCGCACGTAGCCTTTGTACTGGGTCCGCAATTGCACCGATTTTACTCCCGGAAAAACACCCTGTAGACAAAACTCCACGAAGTTTTCGCGCCGACCCAAAGCGGCGAAAATGGAAACGTGGTTCGTTCGCGCGACAGTCGCAACGGCGAAACTAGGAACATTGGTGATCTGCCAGGATTTGTCTTCTACCTCTCTCCTTTGCACTGTGTATCGGCGCGTAAACTTTGACGCGCCGCAAGCATGAATAACTTTTAGTTCTCACAGTGCATTTTCTGCGACAGTGGCCCTCCTGGCATTGGAGCACGCAGCGCGGTCGGTCAAAAAGTTTACTCGTGATTGATCTGACATCTTTGAAGGGTCTTATCGCTTGTTTCTTCTTGTATTGTCCTTTCTTAGCTTTTAGAACAACTGAAGAAGAGAACAGACGATAAAACTCATCAAGGAAGTCGTATCGGTCGTGAGTCAACTGTTTGACCGACCATGCTGAGGGCCGCTGTCGCGGACAATGCACTGTCAAAACGACTCCTTTATATATTATCCACCATACCATACATTACCCACCATACCATAAGGATGCTCGTCACCATAAAAGAAGTTTTTCATTTACCATGTAGGAAATTAAACGAAAGAGGGAAACAGCACGTGATATGGAGATCCTCTTCAAGTGTAAAAGTAAGCTAACTAGAAATTTCCTGTTTGCATACAAAAGGGGCAACTTCACAATAGAAGAGCAAAGTTGACAAAATTAGGCGCTTGCACAGGCCAGCCATCTGTCTAATAACTTGTTCTCTGCAACAGCAAAGATGTGTATTCTATGGCTTACGTGATTTATATGTTTACAGACTGACACCAGACGCGAACTGGTCACTTGCAGTGTACGTTTCGCACGACGTGAAAGTTCAACTGGGAACCTAACAATGAAAATACACTATGCCACAAAAGAAAAATGCATCTGGCGATCTTGAGCAGTTTTGCACTGCATATTCACAATTTCTTAACCAAAAACAGAGTAACTAGCACCTCAAATCGTATAGATGCTTCAGGAAACTGGAAGTAACCACTATCAAACTTTTTTGCCCACCCATCCAATCTCATCCGCAGTAATTGCTTCGAACTCGTATTCATGGGACCCCATTACATCCAATGAATGCGGGAACTCGTCCTTTTGCTCTCTTAATCAATCCTCAACAAGATTTCGTCTAGTAATGCGACTTCGAGACACTATCTACCGTTTTACAAGAGACCTCTTCGTCTCTACTCCTTTCTCTTGTTTGGATCATGCTCTTTGATACCCTCTGATCAACGCTGCCGCACCGCGGCACTGGTCCGTATTCACCTGGTCGTTTGGAATTCCCTTTACAAAAACCTCTTGAGAGGTGAATGACGAGAGGTTAAATGATCTTTCAAACAAAGACAAACTGCAAGTAGACGTGTTGTTTAACTTCGTCACCAAACACCATAACATTCCTTGGGTATTAAAGTTAGATACGGTGCGTTTCATCGCGGACCAAGCTGGAGAGGCTCCAGGGAGGAAAAGAAGACGAGATAGTTACCAGAAAAAAAAAGTAGGCAGCCTGCATAAAAATTCAACTGTGATCTTCTTTGAAAGATTGTATCTGTTGCCACAATAGAATGATGGCATCTACAATTAACCAAACTCAAAGCTTTTCCAACCCTCAGTTGCCAGACATCTCAAGATACTTATATCAAACTCGTAACTGTTAAAAGTAAAAGACGAGCTCGGATGGGTGATGAACAACTTCGACCACTGCAACGTGAATGGGTGGGCATTGTTTCATATGTGGCCTAATGGTTAGCTAGTGCAGGGTAACACAAAGACAATAGATAACCCTTAACGATGCCAAAACTGCGAACATTTCCATCGCAAGAGGCGTAACCAATCTTATTAGTGAGCGCGTATAATTCCATTCAACACTGCCATGCAATGGAATAGAGAGAAAAGCGCTTCTCCTCCAAGTATCCAAGAGCGTGGAGCTGTTGGGAACTTCTTGAGTATCCAGCAAAACAACTAATCGCCCCAGCAAAGCACTAAGTGACCATGAGTACACCGCTGAAGTGCGCGGCGAGGAATGAAAAGCGCGCGCTCTTGCTTTAGTCCTTGAACTTCAGTTCAAGGAAACTCCTAATCAAGAGAAACTCAGTGCGGAGAAAATATCATTGAAACTGCTGCACAACTTCGAAAGAGAAGACGATTCCAATAATTAATAAGTTTTATGAGTATTTCAACAATAACAATTACCTATTGAATTACACGTCTATTTAAGACCTTTGCAAACATTTCAACAACAAACATGCGTAAAAAATAAAAAGAAAACAACTATCGAACAACTACACTATAACAACCGAGACGAGCAAAAGGCAAAAATGGAGAGAAATGGTGTTGTAGCTGCTTCATCAGTGGGATATAAACTGCGGAATCCAAGTTTCATGAACTATCCTAGTGTGGTGACTACTGATTAGTCCTTATTAAGTTACAGACTAGTATCAACAGCCATTGCTCATCAGAAACTGATAACGATTGTCTTTGCCGAATTTCTCAATGGGGCAATGCGTACTCTGCTGCTGACTTCTATAGGTAGTCACTTTCTAATGAAGGCATATGAAATGGAAAGCTTCGATGGGGCGACAGAATAATGAGAATGAGCAATGAAACATAACGAAATGAGAGATAACCAGGTCAGCCGTCCATTCGCCGTCTATCAAATGGGAGACATCCCCCGAATTCGCTTAAAGGATGGATGGAAGCGCCTGACCGAGATGAGAGCCTTGCACGGGGTAATAAATTCAACCCATCTTCGCCAGCGTTCAATTCAGGCAGCTAGCTTTTCCTCGCACTCTTACTGTGATGCAAGATATCAGCAAGCCACTGAATACGCAACGAAGACTTCTTTTACATCTAGATGATCGTGAGCAATCCCTCAAAATAAAGAACCTCCACTATCTGCCGCGGCGGAAGATTCAGTTCCTCGAAGAAAGACAAAACTTCGTTCGATTCAACAAATGGATTTGACCATTTAGGGACGGAGAAATGAGATATGGGAAGCTAAACTGTTGAGCTTTAGGCACCGAGATGTTATAACTATATTCAAAGACTAGACAAAACAAAAATTGATTCAAAAGCCTTTGATCCACTTTAGGTCGGAGCGTGTCGCCTGTAGCCAAAGAGGCGCCCTGAGTACTTCTTGAGTAACGAGTGGCTACTTTCATCTAGTTGGTGTTTCCTTTGTTCCTCCTAAACAGAAATTATCACTACCACATCACGTTACGAGACAGACTAACTAGTGATGAATTTCCGTGACGTATTTCGTTCCAAAAACTAAACAATTAGAGCAAGACTTGAGTGCAAACATCAAACCTGTTCTGCTAGATAAATCGCCCTGCGTCGGAATTCTTTAGCTGGATCTGGGAATTGCGAATAATATTGCAACGTTGGTCGCACATCCTCTACGTCAGATAAGTGAATAGCTGAAAAGAAACCGCCGAAATAGTGGTGAAATTAACAACTGGATCAAAGTTAACAACTGCACAGCTACGCCAGGTCTTGAAACCAGAGAACGAGACATTATCCATATGAAAACATTTCGAGCAACAAACAAAAAAAAAACGCATTAAGTGATAACTCACTTTTGAGCAACTCTGCGAGGTCCACAAGCGAAGTGTCGTCCATGTTACCTTTCCATTCCGGTACAAGTAGAACATTTTCAGGGTTTAATTGAGCTGCTTTGGGATCCACCTCGATGAAGATAACCTTTGAGAGGTCACGATTCAATTTGGACAAATCCTGAAATGAAAAACTATGATAAAACATATGAGAAGATTTGCAATATCGGTGCTGTATTGAAAAATCAAGTACTTCACCTGATCCGAGCAAAAAAAAATAAAAAGTTGAGTTTGTTGAAATTCTCAGTTTTTGTTCCTGCCGCAAATTACTATAGTATGAAAACACTTCTCTATTTCACAAGAAGTTACTGCAGTCCCTAGTTAGGATTAGAAAGTGATAAAGACGTTACGAAAATCTCATGTGACAGGATTGAACATTGAAACATAGCAGAGATTGAGAACATGGAAAAAACTACAGATTAGTGGAGTATGTTGTAGAGGACAAACCTTGACATGTTGGCCATGCATGTACTTAGTGCAATCCCTGTATAATCTGTACATGATACGTTGTTTAGGATCAAAGGAGTCAACAACGGGATGAGCGGTCATCATGGATTCACTGGTGTAAATCACAACCTAAGCGAATTAAACAGTATAGATGGAACATTTTCAACGGCAAAACCACTTTAAAAGAAATCCTACCTCAAAATTGGGATACCCTACTACATCGAGGAAATATTCCAGCGCTGGGCGTTTGGCAAATCTGAATCGAATATCACTATTAAAAAGTCTAATCCATTCTTCGGAACACCATTACGAAATGAGGCTAATCGGAAGTAAAAAATGAAAGACAACACCTACCGATATCCAGTTTTATACGTCCAATCCGGGTGAACCAAAACATTCTTCATTTCAATTACTAGAGTATATCTCGGTTGGATGTATGGATGAGGCAGCGGATCGGGTAGAAGTTGTTCTCTAGCTGGCTCAACCACAAACTGGAAAGTAGTCATAGCCTCACAGGGAGAAAATGAATGAAGAGACATTTTTAACGTGCTTTGTCAGCCCATATTTCGACAACACGCAGTTTCCACGTCCTGAAGGTGGTTCGATTCAAGGCAAGGTTCAAGGTTGGTGGGGGCGCTTGGTGAGTCTGGATGCTCACCGTTAGCTGACCAAGACGATTAGAATGCGCCAGAGTGAGGTGTTTGATGGATAAGAAAGTAGATGCGAGAAAACCGAACAACCTTCAAGCCGTCGAAAACGGAACGTCATCCAACAAAGTGTGCAACTTTTACACTCATATATGTATTTACTCCTTTCTACTTCAGTTTTTAACACGTTTCTTTTTTAACACGTCTTTTCCTCCGCTTTCCTGTCGCGTTCGTCCTGCTCCTCTTCACCATTTCCGGTGTTTTCGTCACCTGAATTTTCATGGGCATTCTTCAAGCGGAGTTTGACCCATCATTTCCCTTTCGCTTCAGTTAGGGGGGTCTGTCGGACCGCCGTCTAAAGCGGAAGGGTAGGAGTCTTGGCTGCGACTATTGCAGCTGTGGTCGAGGAGTGGACTATTAAGGGCGTTCTGTTAACAAGCTGTTTGACCTGTACAGGGAACTCCGAAAGGCCTGGTGAATTCGGACTAGTGCCGGCGCGCGGCGGTCATGGGCATAGTGTCAGAGAGCATCAGCAAAGCATTGCCGGTCGAGGAGTGCGGCAGACAGTCAAAGTGCCACGCCTCGCCGCGACACTGGTCCGTATTCATCTGGCCTTTTGGAGTTTCCTGTATATGAACCCCAATCCGAAAATGAGAGCACATATAAAACAAGTAAAATGCCTAGGTTTTCCTATAAGAAAAGAAGAAAAAGCTGTGGAAAAGTAGTGAAAAAAATAGAATGGTTCTAAGGAGCTCACATCTCTCCAAAGCTTGAAACTGTTTGCAATACGATAGAAAGGCGCCAAATATGACCCGGAAAATTCGTCCGGAACGATATTTCCTGCTTCATCCCGCTTGCTTCGACCTAAAACTGTCGTCATAAACTAGAAAAAGTATCAGCTTCCTAAAGCAACGGGATAAACTGTTGTGAAAAAAAAGAACACACCGTAATATAAACAGAAGGAAACGAGGCCAGCAACTGTACTTCCGAAAAGAACAAATCCACCGATGCGTGTGTTACGTTCCAATCGCTTGCGGCGTTTTTCCTTCTCTGCCTCTTCATCAAAACTATGCTGTAATATTTGTGCAGATGAACGGAAATGTTACACATGGACCTATTTTACTTTGTTTTTACGGTCAGAATAGCTGAATTTCCAAAGTATTCAAAAATTTCGAACATGACAGTGAATTACATGCAGATTTTCCAGTTGCCTATGCACATGGAAGAAGATATCAAAGCACCATTCTGTATCTACCTCCACTTTGTAAGTGGATAGGAACATGAACGAGCACGGTCAGGTGTGGTGACGATGAGAAGACCCTCATTCGACCTTTCTCAGCTAGTGAAAATACGACCCACTCCCCTAATAACCTATTCTCACAAACTTGATCTTGTAAAGGAGAGAAAAAAGGGACAAAACAAAGAAACAGCTTCGAACAAGAGCAGAACAATAAAAAAAAACAAGTTGAATTACTTGAATTTTGGAATCACGTCAGCCCTCTTTGAGCTAAGCTGTATTACTATACAAACAGCGTGAGAATGTGGGAACTAGTGAAGTATTACCTCATCACCAGATCCTTTAGATCCTCCGGAGTCGGACTGATCGTCGCCCTTTGACAACGTTTCCTTCAGCAAGTTCAATTCTTCAATAGCTGATAGCCGTTCTGGTTCTTCCTTCACCACTGGCTTCTTCGGCTATAAGTGTGGTTTTTATATACCATTTGCAGAGAAGAGAATGTATATGACAACAATGTGGAGTGTTCTGATCTTTAGCATTCTTGAAATAACTTCTGATTTAAACCTTAGACATAGAACGTCTTCGAACTAATTAACGTTTTAATTATTGGAAATGTACAAGTGCAACAATTACAAGAATTCCGAACTTATACCAATTTAACGAAATCTTACAACTGGCAGCAATAAAACAAACGAAAAGCGCACAAAGCGCATGAATAGATATTAGTACTCCAAATTACAATGAGATTAAAAGATGAGACTTTGAAATAGTTTTAGTCACCTTTATTTACCTATCCTGACTATGATTTTACACCGCAGTTTCTCTAACTAAACTCTTCCAAAATTATCAGTGACGTAGGTGTGGCTCACTACAATATCATTCAAAAAGTTATGAGTCAGTAGGAGGAATTGAGTAAAACAAGTTGTTTAGAATTGCGCACAAATTCCAATAGAATGCTCATCAAGCATGCTCTCGAAAACATTTCTGAAGCCTCAGCTAGCTACGATATGTAACAAAGTACGCTGAAGTGTCCAGAGTCCGCATTTTTAAGTAAAAAGTTCGAATCGATTAGCAAGAGAAGACATTACCTATAATTATCTACCAAAATGAATTAATCAAGAAGAAAGAGTGAGAGACAGCCCACAAAATTGAAGTAAGGTGACCTTAAACAATTCGTGAGCTCACCTCCTTTGAGACTTCTTTCGTGGTTTCCGAAGGTTTCGGATCGGGCGGCCGTTCCGTTCTCGCCTTGCTCGATTTGATGTCACAATCATCAGTAGGAGCTTCTCGCGCAACAGAGAAATGTTTTACAGTATCGACAACTACTGGGCTTGCAATCTGTTTTCAAAAAGAATAGGAATAAAACACCTTATACCATATGGAGCTAAAAGCATGATAATAAAAAAACAACAAAAACTGCGCTCGAAAATGAAAAGAAATGACGCTGTAAAACAACTCACAGTTTTTGAAGGATCCGCGAATGGGCTGGCTACTCTCGTATCGGCGAGGAGAGATTTGAATACTTTTTCGTTGCAGTATGTTCTTCTAATTACAGTGCTACATATTCGTCTCGATACTTGTTGTTGCACGCAGTCCAAGACGAGCCGAAACGCCATGACTAAGAAGTTTCGGCTAAAAATAAAGCAAAATAATTTGTAATAATTAGTGACAGATTTAAGAGAGCAACAGAAACGTTACGCACGACCCATAGATACAATCTCATACGAAAACATCATGCAGAAAGTAAAGTTATATGGCAATTTAGTGATCATGAGGATGGGAAATGAATGCGGAACATTAAAAATTACAGAAGTAACAAATTACGAGTAAAATACTTAAAGCCAAAATTGCTAACAAGAGAAGACATCCAAAGTTGCAGTTCTATGTATCGAGAAGAGATGAGTTCGCGTTAACGATTACCGGAAAACAAAAGAAACGCTTCAAGAGAGTAATGGCATAAATAGAGTATAAGAGATTGGAATTCCAGTTTCACTGAAACTCGTTTGACATTAAAAAATGATGTTAACAGTGAAGGCCAAAATCATGATTTATGGTGCAACCATAGACATACGAGACGGCATGCGATTGTGCATTATAAAGCCTAGCGATATCGACTGAAAATGACCGCGTTTTGGAGGCAATTGAACCAACCACTGTTACGCGGCTATACCCTCAAAGGAAGTAGAAGTTGATATCTGAAGGCGTTGATAACACCATCTCGAAAAAACGGTTCTGCCCCGGAGGAAGCTCTGCGAATCTCGGAGAAGTATTACTTAAAGTCACTTTAAAAAAAGGAGTATGAGTTAGCAACTGTTCACTAATCCTCTACTGCGCAGAGGTAATACGATTATTAAAGATGGGACTTGACAGCCTCTCATAGTCCACACAGAAAAGGGGATCCTGTAATAGTTCACCTTCGCTGGTGGAAAAGTAGTTATGGGAACAGTCAGAGACTCAAAACATCAGCTGGTGTTCGTTCGCAAGGTAAGCAACTATCAATAAGATGATGATTCAGTTTCATCATGATATGATAATACTGCACGATAATACTGTTTTACTTATAAGAAGCGATTACCACAGTGCTTAGCGTCTGTCTTAAGGGCAATTTATACTGGATGCGTGCGACTGACGCGCGTGCGTCTATATGATGAAGAATAGGGCCCAGTCGCATAGCAGTCGCATCGCAGTCGCAGCTCAGACGCACGCGTTTACGACCTCGCGGCAGCCGCGCGTTCTTTTCATTGAGGATCTACATGCCGTGTTGACCGGTCTTCATGGAAAATCCCATGTAAATGGATGCGTGCGACTGATGCGCGACTGACGCACGCAGCTGGTATAAATTACCCTTTAAGCAACGTAAGAAATGAATGGAAAAATTTTCTCAGGGAAAGTACCAGTTAGATTGATAAGTTCTGCTTGTCATTCCAGGTTAATATGATGTTTATGATCGTCCCAACGGTTCAACGAAACTGTCTTCTTCAGAGGTCTGGAGATATTCGAACAAAACTTTCAAAAAATGTGCTCTACTGTACAACTTTGGAGTAGAACACAAAACTCATCAACTCATCTTGGTGATTCCCAGCTTTAATGATGAAAGAATATGGAAGTTTGTGTTAGTTAGGTTGCTTATAGGAAACACCGGTAAAAATTTTCAACGTTAATTCAAAGGATCAATGGTGACAAACACTATCAGTGCATTATAAACATCAAATGAACACAAAGAAGCATGACTTACCTGCAAAGGAACTCGGATTGCAATCAAGTGCCTTGAACTGGTTCGTGCAATGACGACGCATCAGCTTAGAAAGGCCGGATTAAAAGCTCTAAAGTGATAGAAAGCTCCTATATACAGTCCTTGTCGAAAAGATAGACCGATTGCGCGTGCGTTTTCATATCGTTGCGGCCGCAGAATCGCGGTGGGACCTACTGGACCCTCTCACTTGCAGCGTGTTCTCTCCGTCTATCTTTTCGACTTCGAAGGACTGTATCTATACGTTGGAAACGAATCACAACTAGTGCTCCGGCGTTCTGCCACTTCCGCATCAATGTAAATGGGAAAAATTGAAAAAAAAAGCACGAAGAAACCAAGGTTAAAAATGAATGTTGCCATGACCCCGCACAAACCTGATAGTGACCAATTCTGATATCCACAACGTTCCCAAAACAACAAGGACAGAGTAGGCTTCATTTGCCATGCTGAGATCACCGATTGCGACCTCACCGAAGCAGCTACCGAAGGATGCAGACACTCCGACCTCAGTATTCGCCACTCCAACAGCAACAAGCGCAAGAATCCTGCCAACAAGAGGAACGAGCAAGGTGTCCACGACCAGCACCGACGAGAAAGCGCTGTGCAGGATCTGCCTGGATGGCAGCCAGGAACACTCAAAGCTAATCTGTCCATGTAACTGCAAAGGAACCGTGGCCAGGACTCACTCTGCATGTCTGGAGAAGTGGGTTGAAGTAACACATAATACGAACTGCCAGATATGTGGTACGGACTACGAGCTGGAATCCTATGGCTGGAAGAAATTCACAGATTGGAGTTACCCACGTCCACTGTCCAACGAGTGGGAAGACGTCCTCGATTTTCGTTGCTGTATAGCTTGGATTATATATTTTAGCCGATATATCTACATGAACGCTGCTTACGGGACGCAGGAGACGAACCGTCAAATAGCGGAAGCAATCGGTGACGGAGTGTTCGCGAAGTGTTGGTGGTTTGCATTTTGGATGAATATGGTCTACTACGGGTCGATCACTGTGCTGTTAGCGGATCAATGGATCACCGAAAACCGCGTGTACAGATTCCGTGACCGTCGACAGAAGAAATGAAAAAGATGGAACAGAATTGTGAACATCTAAGCTACGTTTAACCATAAACATTGGTTCATAATTGTTTAAAACATTCGAATTTAAAACTTTTTTGTACAAAGATTTCCACAGACCATAACTATCACTGAGTAAAAGAAAAGGTGTTTGAGAAAAAAGAAAGCAATAGTAAGAATCGGTAAAATAAAAGTTTTTGGAAGCAAGAGTAGTACTGTGACGACCGCAGAAAAGTTATAGGTATAGAATGGAAGAAAAACATTAATTTCTTCAGAGTAAGTGTGCAGTACATAAAGAAACAAGCTCCGCTAAAATAGCGAACGAGTACCTCCCTAAAACCACAAAAATTAAAAGTGCACGTTCGAGGCGTCGAATAGCAAGCATGGCTTGTACGCAATTACAGATGCTGAGTTGATGCAAATTCCAACGGCACCCGCGGGGCTAATTTTTACCACAGCACTTCGCCTTTCTGCTTGGGGTATAGGAATCTCCTGTGTATGTCCGCTCTATTTTTGGGGACGTTTAAGGATAATAGTGCCTAATAATCTCTTCACTAACAAGTTAAAGAACCCGCGCGACTCTTAAAGTGAGGGGGCCCACCTCATCTTTGTGTTTTGACTTTTAACACATTCCGAACTTTCCCGATGCGCTAATCCTGGCAATGTACTTGAAATGTCCCAAAAATGGCCTACAAACCCGTTTTTTCTCACCCGGGGCAATGAACCAGTTTGCTGGAGCAAATTTACGTGCAAAGACGTGTATCACTGTTGATCCTAACGATCGGACAGGACAAGTCGTGTTCACCCGACTGTGGCAGACAGCAAGCACAGCTCGGAGCGATCCGCCTCCCTGCTCCACGGAGCTGGTACTTCGACCTAGGTAGAACACGTTTCACCAGCAGTTACACCGCGATGTCAAAGCTTATTTTGTCACCGCATACTGGCTTACAGAGTAGGTAGCTTGCTACCCACTGCTGGCCACCCATGAACATATTTCATTTGGAGTGTTGTGATCCTCCTTTCCGCTCTCAGGAGCCAAGGGTTCACATTACAGCTTCTGCCGAATTCGCGGATAACGGTGAAACAGACAGACATTAGCTATCCTTTAGTGTACCAAGGGTGTCTGCTGGATACATGACTGGTCGTCAGTACAACCGCGAATAGCATCACAGGATAAATCAAACCTACGAAACATTGATAAAACGCTGTCTGCTGCATGGTGACTCGTGTTCGTTCGTACTTATTCCTAGATTTTTGATCAGTGTCGAAGGCGATCCTCCAACGTTCTGTGGGATATAACTTCTGGCACTCGTGGCAGAATTGAGTTAGTTTGATTGGCAGGAATGCTGGTGTCCAGACACGTTGTTAACTCTTATTCCTAGTGGAAAATCTTCAATTTATACAAAAAAAGAGGTGATACGTTTTTAAAGACGTTTAGAATGTTGGTAGTTGAAATTGTAAGAGAGTTTTCTCGTGGGCAGAAGCAAACTTTATCTAAATGTCTTAGTCTTTAAAAACAGTTGATTAACTCTTTAGTTATTCTGTTATATTAATTAATTTACAGTGGACGGCAATGGTGGTGGCCCATCTGCGGCCTCCAGAAGGACGCAGCGCAACCGCGCCGCCCGCGTCGTAAACAATGTTCTCTGCTGTTGTTATGCTATATTTAGAGCTTCTCTGCCCGATTTTTAGCATTTCTGACCAAATCGGGAAGAAAGCGACTAGAAATAGCATTCCAGTAGCAGACGACACCGGTCCTGGCGCGCGCGGCGCGGTTGCGCTGCGTCCTTCTCGAGGCCGCAGATGGGCCACCGCCATTGCCGTCCACTGTAACTTAATCTCTAAAACTTACTAATTCTAAAATAATATGATCATTAAAAAATTAATGAATTAAAAATAACTAACTACACACAAATCTGATATATAAACGGCTATAAAACTGAAAATATAAATACTTCAACTTTTACTATTTACGTTGAGTATGTTGACATGTTCACTAAGGGTAATTCCAGTGATGAATTCAGACCCACGTTAGGAAAGCAACTTTTACGCCTTGCGTCTCCTAGCGTCGTTTAGTCTGTAGGATAACCAGACAGGCTAACCAACGTTGGTTTCGAGAATGCAAATCCTATGACTTCTATTCCAAGTGAAATTGGTAAAGTGACTGGTTACCAATCTGATAGTAATGCGTCCAGGACCCTGTAATGAGCCTAAGATTTCCGGCACCTCGGTTGCCAAAATTCGAAATCTGCTTCACTCGCTAGTAGCACAAGAGAGTGTCGTCTCGTAGTGTTCCTTTTTCACCACTCAATATGTATCCTGGTCGTCTAGTTCAGGAGAGCATCCAGTTTCCAAGATCCTCGGAGCGGATCGAATGCTAGTTCAATCATTCGAATGAGCCATTCTTCTGGGAGAGATACGACAGATGTTTTTGATTAACTCTCTTGAGAAAATAATCTCCTGCACAGACCTTTATTCATATGAACATCACTTTCCTATTGAAAGAACATAAGTGTTAGATGAAATAAATAAAAACGTAGTCTGAATGAAGGAAACAAAGAATTTGGCACTGATTCATACAATAAATATGCTATACATGTGAGAATAACTACAGAGATTGATCACACAATTTTTTTTTGTCATGGACACAGTGAATTATCAACGGATCCGTTGAAGTTACGGATTTCTTAGCAGGAAAATGTTGATCTTTTCTTCAAAAGCAACTTTGCCAGTGATGTTGTTGCAGTAATCTCTTATCTCTTTTTCTGTGCATTTCGGTGTGTTCTTCACAGCAGGAAAACATCCTGGAAATATCCATGATTACTGGAGCGGTAGCATGGTTATTTGCGACATTGCCAGTGTTTTCTTTTTCCTCATCTCTTCTTCTATCATATGCCATAAATAAGGAAAAAAAACCATGAACGGATCAGTTGTCGTGAGCAGATAGGCTACTTTAACTTTTCTTTTCTCGACCTCTTCACTGCTCATAAATATCGAGTAAATATCTTTTCTTCCCGAGCAGTCGATAGCATTTCTCCCAATAATTCGTCAGCTGTTCCTTCAGCCTGCATTCCATAGAACACATGTGAATACTTGAAACGGAAAAGAAGTCCTAGCTAACATGTTTTTTTCCAAACTAATGATCTTAAAAAATTTTGGAAATTTCTGGATGAGGAGAACTATGTTCCTCACCTGAATATAAAATTTTCTCCCAATCAAATCGATCAACGGAAATTGGCACAGCTGCGGAGAAACACGTGGAGGTTAGGTCAGCCTGAAAATAGCTTAAATAGGTATCGCTGTAGAAGGTTATCCGGACAAGAACAGCAGAGCACGAATGCACCTATGAGATTACCCACGGTAAACGTGTTAGCGTACTCAACGTTACCCTTGGGCCGCATGCATTATTTTGATTACTGGGGGTAAACATGTCCACACCTCTAATCGTACAGATCGTAAACACGGGCGTCAACACTCTATGGACCATGGGTAATCTCAATGATGCATGCGGTCACAGATAAAGGGTAACTTTGGGTACATCAACACGTTAACCAACCATGGGTAATCTCAATGATGCAGTGGGACCCTGCAGTACTTGTCTGGATGAATTTAAAGAAGCGATCACTTTTCTCATGCAATATCTTCAAAGAATGGTCATCGACATTGTTTTTAAGCGGCAATTTACCTCTTACCTTTCGCCTAACAACATGTTTGCTCGTACGTGAAGTTGCCTATACCTAGTAGTTGCAACCCATAGGAAATCATACCAATGAGAATGAGATTGCCTACCTTTCTAGGGGTGCATCCAGGCACAGGGTAATTTCGCATTACTAAGAGTTAAAAACAAAAAAGTCAAGGGTTTACATGAAATCCGCAAATATTACAGGCACTTCACGATGCTCCTATGGGGAAGTCAATCGCGCATTAAGGGAAGGAGCGCAAGTGGCAGGATTTCACAACCCTAAGCCCGTTTAGAAAACAACAATAGCGAGTCCCCACAAGGAAATCCTAAATTCTCATGTAATCCGAATGGATGAGGTTACGAAGAAAAAACTGATAAACTGATAACTTCCCCATAGTTTCGCAACGAAAGCTGACAAACGGTGGAAGAATGTCAAAAATGCATCAAATGCGACATGGGAAAAGCCAAACATTCAGAAAAAGATGAATGGCTATAAGTTTTTTTTTCTTGAAAAGAGAAGGGTGAAGAAGGGTAAAAAATGAATGAGTAAAGCTATCCCGAAAGATCTCAGGTGAAACAAAATTGTGCAAATAAAATTAGTACCAAAGTTGTATGATTGGAGTAATTTCAAAATTAAATGCATTGATAAACTATCAGCAACCAGTTGATAGACATACGTACTTGTGCTTATTATAAAGTTAGGAAATCCGGGAAAAATGGAAGATCTTGGAAAAGCATTTGAAATTCCACAGCTTTCTACCCCCCCCCCCCCACCCGTTTTTTCCTTTTTTCCAGCTGGCTAGTACGTATCTAAGCGTGCTATGCTTAGAATAATTTTTTGAATTATACCTAACTGAGGAAACTGCAGACGCTTCTCTTTTAAACCTACCGCTTTGACAGCAGCAAGCACTTCTTCCCTCGTTGGTGCGAGTTTTCTCCACAACATCAAACAACACTCGGGCACAGGAAGTGGTGGATTTTTTGGTCGAGCCAGTACAACTATTGGTGCATTATCTGGAAGAAAAAACACCATTTTCCCTAAAAATAAAAGGAAGAACTATGAATAAATAAAATTGAAGTCTAAGAAAGGTAGGTACATGTTTCAACTCACCTTTGAGAAGAACTTTCAATTTTCTGAAAAACGCTGCCATATCGGGCACCTCGTGGGTCATCTCATTCAAAATAATAAAGTCGAACGTTCCAATCTGAAAACAAATCTCTTGAAGTTTCTGCGAGCCAAATCCTAAACCTTGTCGACCCTTGCTAAAGAGGAAACACTGCAAATATGTGCATAGTGTCGACACTTGTTGATCCCTCGTAAAGAACAAGTGATCCTTGTCGCGAGCTCTTAGGAGAAGAGTATTGGGAAAACAAAGAAAACACGACAAATCGGTTGAAAGAGCATGAAGTTTGCTCCCTTTTTTTGGATAATCGCTTGATTTAATTATAATTTTTTGTGTTTTATTGCTAAGCATTACTCAGTTACATCGGAATCCTGAAAACGGTGGTAAATGTCCAATTTCCAGGAACCCCCTTTGGCTCCTACAATAATAGGTCGGGACTTTGCACATCTTTGCTTGCCGAAGTATCCAAGCATCGCTGCTAGCCAGAACATTTTGGCACAAATACTAGTAGTTAATTAATGTGTTTGCGTCCGCTATACGTGATGCGACAGATGTTAACCGAGCACAATGTTCATCATCCATCTTTCCAGAAGAAACTGTTAAAAAGAAGTAAGAAACAATGATTGCGCCGCGTTCTTCAGGATCAGAAGAAATGGAGGCCATTTGTTTAAACAAGGTCAGATGTCAGTCACATGTCAATGGCATAAAAATTTGAATTTCACATTGGCACGTCAGGTATCTGAAGAGAAGCGCCATTTTTATAGTTCTTACCAGTTTTCGTGACCCTAGACAAGTTAGCTGAATCGCGTCATTTCTTCTATGTACGAGTGGTAGCGGCCCAGTTTCTCTCGATCATAACCACAAAATAATGAAGAGTCCGACGCATAAACAGCAGAAATCCCACTTGGCGGATAGAACCCTTGGAGTTACAGAAGCGGAGAGCTAAGATGCCCCGTAGCAGTATGCACACAAAGATCGTAAAGCGACAAGTGCTCAGCATCTGCCCCAGGTGGCTCAATAAAATCAATATGGACTAAATCAAACAGTTTTACTGGGCGAACCATTATTTTTATTTTTTTACCCAGTTATATGCGCATAACTTCCAAATATTCCCTTCTCTGGATTAATAAAGATCTAGGAAACTTCTAGGAAACCTCACTACGAAAACTGAGCCCTATTTAGGATATGCTTCGCCCTCCTTCACGCAGGAGAACCACTACTCCACATCATTACTCAAGTATTATTTGCAAAGAAATCCTAGTACGAACGCTGTCCCCCTGGATCTCATATGTTTCTCCATCTCTTTGTGCAAAAATCACATGTATTTATAATATCCAAAAAAGCAAATCACTACGGGGACCAGTTCTCGCACAACAAATCAAAGTATAATGTGATACTTACATCTTCAATATCTGCGAAACTCTTTTGAAAGTCCACCCGCTTGAAAGTTACGTTAGATGGCAGATCGAAATTCGGCTTTTCACCTCTAGAAGCGATAGTCAGCCTGGAAAGCACGATGTTTGGTAAAGAAAGCGGTAATTGGGTTAAATGTTCTTTTGCTACAATATTATATACATATTTAACTAAATAGAACCGCTGAAACGCCACATGGAAACATAGAGAAATCTATATATTCATATTTATTGTAAGGAAAATCTGCTCACTTGTTATTTGGATGCTTCTCTGCTAAGGTTATCGAAAAAACACATGCTTCTTCGGACACGTCCAATATTTCCAAGTTCTCACTCCGACCAACCTGAAAGACATACCATTCCTGAATTTTCAACAAAAAAGAAATTATTTCATGATGACAATAAGATGAACAAATGTTCACTGAAGCAGAATCAGCCGGAGGTTACACTCTCTTACTAACCTTGTCCATAATCCATTTCCAAATATCCGGATGATGGTGAGCTTCGAACTTCTTCATAACATCATATTGCTCCTTGGCGAATTTTACCTTCTGGAAAGAAAGAAGAACGTAAACCTGCCCTAAGAGAGAAAAAATAATAAAGACAGGAAAGTAAAGCAGTGGAAATCAGCACTAAATCGAAGCAATCACTCTGAGCGGAGTAAAGATCCACACAATTTTGAGAATAGATTACTAGAATTCACATAGTGTAGAATAAAGCTCTGGTCAAAAGGATACCACGATCCAGACTTTTATTTGTTTATTCATTTATTTATTTATTTGCTCGTACACTCACGGTGCACCAAAAAAGGAACGCTGAAACATAGGTGAAATAACTTCACCCCCATTAACCCTTGTAACATAGTGAAGATTTCTCCCAATCCGTGACGGGTCAACAGGTCTAACTCTTTTTTTTTCAATTTTTCAAGACCTCCAAGGTTCGTAAGGCAATATTCTGGCGAGCACTGTATGTACTCATGTATAGCGAGTGGAAACGCTTGTACATATTGTTTTCTGGATCCCTGGTATTACTTTGCTACTTCTAACTTCTTCCCAAGGAAAGAATATCATAAGCAAGTACAGCGACGGTAAACTAGACACATTTAATGAGAAGGCTTGAAGGCACTGTCTCATCTCATTTTCGTTCCCGAAATTTTTACATAATTGGAAACCGCGGGAGAAAATGATCACAGTTACATGTTACTTCCTGCAAAAATCCCAGAAAACCTATTTCTAGCCTGATAATTTCGGGGAGAGTTGGGGCGGAGTATCTATGGAAATGCGTGGGTTCTGCCATATATGCCTCTCTGCCTCTATTAGGTCGGCGCTCGGTGGCGTATCAACATAGTTGGCCCGTACTGGTTAACTCTAACATATTTGGCGAGTTTCTCTAGAAGAAAAAGTTTTTTTTTCGAGATTCCTGCAAAGAAAAATAAAACGAGTAAATTTAATTCCCTTCAAAAATTGTGTCAAAAAAGAGATTAGAGACAGGAAAACCTTAGCTAAATACTGGGGAATTATAGGCAAAAATGGAGCTTTGAGCGATGGGATAAATAACGCAAATGATATTGCTCAGCAGTAATGCTAACCTCAATTTTTTTGTGACGGAGACAAGTCATTCATAACTACGTAGTGAAAAGACCTATGCAATTTATGATGTGTAAAAAAATCCTTGTACAGAAATATAAAAACAACAAGTCTACAGGAACATCATAACACAACGTTGCAACCATCATGGATAGGTGTACAGGGTAACATAAAACGTAAACAGTTACGAGCAAAAAATTGCAGTCTTTGACATTTTGCCAGTAAATTTCTTCTTCGAAGTTTGTCCCACCTATTTTACGCACTTTCAAAAATAACTTTTGAAAACTTCACCATCCAGAGTAACCGAAATCACTCAAAATTCACTGTGGAGATTTCAACAGGAAAAAATCATTCCTTCCAGAAAATTAAATGTACATCGAGGAATTTGTTCCCATAACATATGTAGTTCAAATTTTAACTACAGCTGTTCCAACACGTACTCCCATAGTGCTTCGAGTGTTCTGCAGTACAATCAATCTTCGGGCAACGATCGCCTCAAATCGAGGAAATTCCAGCAACTAACAACTGGCGCTGTTGATTCAGTGAGCAATGGACACTGTTCAAAGCGAGACAAGAGAAAAGTGAGGAATGCAAATTAGCCAAAAAAAAATTAATCCTCGGCTGTAGCGTAAACTATGCACCGTTGATCTTGCCTTACAAGCAGTTATTCTCGTTACGAAAGAGTATGTATTTAAATGATGTTGGAATTCTCCGAGAAAAATAAATTAAAATAAATTAAAATTAAGATAAGCATGGAGTTTTGTTACTTCTTGTGAAATGTCTCAAAAAAGTGCGCAAGACTGAAGCAATGTCCCACCTTGGATTCCATTTGGAGAGTTTTACACCAAAAGAATCGCCAGGCGATGCTGATCAAAGTGATATGCACGAATCCACACGAAGTTGCTGTAAAACCCGTTTTTGAGCCTATTCTTCTATAGAGAATTTCGGCTGTACCATAAGGCATCTTCCGCAATTGGGTGCAGCTCATGACAAGGATCGTTGGCGCCCAGCACCTCCTTGTGGCAAATGTCTCAGTGAAGGCCCAAAGGAAGGAGCCGAGAAACGAGGATTTTTGCACTTTCGTGAGGAATCATGTATGCAATGACGAAATGCATCGCTTGGAGATGTGCTATCTATAAAAAATTTGGAGACATTTTCTAGACGAGATAATACTTCTAAGGCTGATGTCAGGTTCCATCATGGAAATTTGAATGGAACACCAGTAGAAAGCGCGAAATATTCCAGTAAAATGAGAACAGAAAAAGTGTACTATGACCTCAAAAAGGCAGTATTTATTTTTTGAGGTGGAAACCTTCGTCCTTGTCTTCTATCAAGTTCAAGATCTGATTCGATACTACATATTATATGTATATAATATAATATATGTAATTTATATATATATTATTATAATTATATATGTAATTAATAATATGTAATTATATACAACGTAATATATGTAATTAATATATATAATTGTATATATATAATTAACAATATATATAATTATATATAATTTTTCTTTTTCCTCCTTCTTTTTCTTTTTTTCCTTCTTTTTCCTATAATTTTTCTTTTTCCTTAGTTTCCATACTATTACCACAAGCACATGTACCAGTCACAGACAGCATCCCAGTCGGGCAGCGATCACACATGTGTCACATAAACGTTATAAGATTTGGCAATTGTGCCGATTAATGAAAAAACCGAGCCATATGGAAGCGATGTTCGCTAAGTTTTCACAAAACGCTATAAAAAAAAAACTCGTGCAGGACACATTCGAGGTTTAATTAGCAAAGTGATTATCCCCAAGCCCAGGAGAAATATCAGACAACAATTTTTCGTTTATAGAGCTGGTAAAAACTACGAAAGACTCAGCCAAAAACAGTCTATTCTTCCAAATTTCAGTTGATCTGGAAGAGCGCCTGAATCATAATTGAAGTCATGACATTGTTCAGTATTCGGTTCCATTTATTTGATGTTACTTGGTCATGTTTATTTCATTTTTGTTCGCTCGCGTTCTTTTTTTTTTTGAATGACTCCCTTTCTGAAGAATACTATACGAAATATTTATATTTCAAAAATGAAAAAAAAAATCCAGACAGACCTTTACTCTTATAAATCATCCAATTACCATTGCCTGATAGCTCGATATTTGTATTCATAATTGGATTTTTTTGCCAAGATTTTTGATAACACTCCTCTTATACCTCTCTCCATCCCTCCAAGCAGTTATGACATAGGGAAGAATCCACAAATAACCCCGAGTGGATCAAAAATATCTGTAAGTTACACTGAAGTTATAAACGTCCCAGCAGCTGAGCTCATGGTTTGGATTTACTTTAAAACGCCGCTGTGCTTGGAAACGCTTGAAAGTGCTTGGGAGCAACGATCCATCTCAAATCCACTCAATCGCAAACCGTATCAATATTTACTTGAGCAATCCTTTCATTGGAATCCAGAACCTCTATTTTGCCCGTAGATCCTCTGGAGGTCCATTGGTAAGTCACGTCCCCCCCGCCTTCCCGAGATCCTCGTCAGAAACCGCATCCAATATGCTACATCCACTGGATAAACGTGCCGTAAAGGATATGTTGGGGCGGCTCGGGTAACCTGCCATCCAGCTGAAGCTTATCTGCCGAAATCTGTGTCCATTTATTTTACAGCGATACACTTCTTCCAGATGATGAAGAGCATGATCTGCTACATCATCAATTCGTGTTGCGCCTTGCCAAAACACAACATATGCGCCAAGGAATGATCAGTGGACGGATAAATTAGACTGGATGGCTGAGTGGATAAAAACTAATGGGACTGGATATTCGAACCTCATGTTTTCCCCCCAGAGTTAAACATATTGGATGCTGGCCCAGGATGTTATTTATATCCTAGGTGTGGACCCCTACAGACGAATGGGTTTTCTATATTTCGTTCCAAATGCAAAGATATTTGAATATTCGTGCACGCCCCTCGTCTCTCTCACCACCCTCTTCGAATACTGTGCACTTCCCCGCGTTGTTTTTCTCTCTGGGGTCTCTCCAACCAATTGACAAACTATAAAAAGGGAATCTTGTGCTCAAAACTGAATGTAAATAAAAAGTAAATTAAGATTGATAGTGAACTAGGCATGAACGTTTAGGACATGTATGGAAAATAGCATAGTAAAAAGAGAGACAAGAAGAGACGAAGACAAAAAAGTAGAGTAGAGAACCTCTTCCGATAAAAACAAAGCAGGTGACGGTCTAACCAATTCTCCAAAATCTAGCAGCCAGTTTATGATATCCCCGGATCCAGAAAATGTGAAATTGAAGTTTTCCCTCACAAATGAATTTCAATGTACAATGAGAAGTGAACTTAAAAAGTGCATTTATCGCTCATCTCAGGGGCAAACAACATATGCTCCTCTATGCAAAAGCAAACTGAACAGTTGCACGTGAGAAAAAGCATATTTCTGAGATATCACGTACGCGACACTAAAATTCCAGACGGTCATTTCATTTTAGATTCAAAGGTGTAATGTCATCTTGAACCACTGCTCGGTGTCGAGAGCCAGGAGATTTTCTTTGCCACAGATACCCCGAAGGCCTTCGATTCAAAAAAAAATCTGAGTGGTTGCTAAAAAAACCTTCTAAGGAGAGACCTTTCAAAATCGGACAGGTACCAGGACAAAAAGCTACACCCCGTCCTCAGGCCGTTTTTCTGGAAGATTGTTGATTTAATTGCAAACGTGACAGATGCGGTGTGGATCCCGACAAAGAAACCACAAAGCGGAGGCGTTCAAGATGCTTAACCTTTTATCTCACCGGCTCAAATGACTCAACCAACACAGCAGGTTGAGCCCACGTGTACTCTAGAACTTATGAAGAGGTAAAAACGAGCACGGCAGCCACGCAAAAATCCTCTTACAACGCGAAAATGCCGTCGCTTTGAGAAAAACTGCGCATTTACAGCTTACAAGGGAAGTGCAACAGGCCAGACTCGCAAATCGGAATGAAACCTATCTGGCTTGAATCTTTGTTGGAGAGGGTGTTACAGTATATATTTCATTATTGCCCTCGATTCCAAAAAACAAAAATCCCACCACAGTACCATATGCGCTGCAGCACTCGTCCGTCAGCGACGATGTGGCCGAGTGGGGAGGATGCTGCACTGTCAGCTCGAGAGTTTGAACCCCGTCATGCGCACCTACCTGTTTTGCTCTCTCATTTTTTTATTCCCCCTGTGTTGTTGAAATCAAATTTAAAAGGTTAGAAGATAATACTTTTAAGGACGCAAGTACCATCGGCAGCATAGCAGCTTCAATGGGGAAAAGAGTCATTGTGCGAAACATTCCAGCTGGTACGACCTCCTTGATTCAACCTTTAGATGTCTATTTCTTCAGGCCCTTCAAAGCTGTAGTGAAAAAGATCACCCAATACGTTATTGTGCACAACATTGACTTTGTTGTCTCAAAGAGAGACAACATTTTAAAAATTCTTTCTGTTGTATATTGGACATTCCGTGCTCCCCGTTTCCGCGCTATGCTTCGTTACCCTTGGAAGGCGGCAGGGTATACTGATTTAGATCCAGGCTCTTTCCTCACTCCAGTGGAAGCCTGCTTCCCCTCTGATCTCTGCAGTGAATGCGACTGTAATGATTGTAGCAGAATTTCTTTCATTGTCTGCGCGTATTGTTCTCACCGCTTTTGCTTTGAACACTTCATTGTCTGTGTGCACCGTTGCTGCCAGTAAATGCTTTCTCATTGACCATCCTTTTTTTGTTTTGAATGAAAATTTTACAATTTTCTAGCGACTCGAGGGAAAGCTGTACGATCACTAAACTACGTTCATAGCATAGTAGTTATTCTATAGCTAGTACGTCAGTAAAGACAAGTGTTGTCTTCTAGCCCTCCAAAATTGATTTCAATAACATAGGAGGAATAAAAAACAAAAATGCAAAACGAGTGTCAATGACGGGATCCAAACCCTCGACCTCCTGCCTATCAGTCCGCATCCTCTCCACTCGGCCACCTCGTCGCTGACGGACTAGTGCTGCACCGCATATAGTACTGTGGTGGGATTTTTGTTTTTTGAAGCCGAGGGCAGTAACAAAATATATACTGCAACACCCTCTCCAACAAAGATTCAAGCCAGATAGGTTTCATCCCGATTTTCGAATATGGCCTCTTGCACTTCCCTTGTTAATATTCAGTGCTGCCCGCAAAAAGAACCAATACACATTGCTGTTAAAACATATTATGACATAAAAGCAGAGTTCTCGCTCTAGTTCGAGATATTTCTTAACTTACTGAATAACCTACTTGACTCCAACGGTGTATGAAACAGCTTCGAAACGCTTTCAAACTCGTCCGTTAGGCCAATAATCAATCGCGAAAAGCACCAGGTGACAAAGCCAAATTGTTCTGAATAAGGACATTCATATTCAGCGCTTGCGTGCGTTATACGTGCGACTATATAGAGAAGTATGCGCAAAGACGCACTCGTACATGTAAAGCGTACTTCATGCAATCACAACGAATAATAGAAACTCATTCATGAGCTTCCCTCGCGAGATTATTGTTTCTTTCTGACGCACGCACACACTGAGTATAAATGGTCCTAGTAAAAATAGATCGTATCGAGCAAGTAAAATATGTTGGCCAAAGCGGACAACTAACACATTTCGAGTGCACCGCCCGAACGCTCCACGAAAGTTTTAGATTTTTGTTACACATCAGCGTGGCAAGCAGCTTCAGGATCATTTTGTACATGAACCATGAGCATGAGAGTGGATATGTCTATGGGCGCTGCGTGAAGAGCAGTATATTAAATCTTATGTGTTTTTCTATTTTTCAACTTCCCAAGCCAACAGCAGCTTTGATTGTTGCTATCTTTTCATGACGATAGAAAATTTGTACTAATATTCTACTGAGTCTCTACTGTTACCACCACAGTGACGTTGAATATCTCAAAATATCAGGAACAAAATACAGTAACAGTGGAAACTTTTTACGGGGGAAGGTTAAAAAACGAGGGTATGCGGGGAAAGAGGAACAACGCCAGCTGGAATCTCTCTAAGAAGAATAATCCTAAATTAGGTGTTCAAAAACCAATTGCAAATAGTTCGAGGACTTTCGAGGTTTCAAATTTCGAAAAGTTACAACAAAAATGGAGTGTGAAAACAGAGCTCAGCTCAAATATATACATCCAAATACTCATGTAATGAGCTCAGATTTAGGGCCGAATAACTGCCAGATGTAGGAACAAAAAAAAAAAAGATAAATCGCAGGCACATAGCGATGACCACCGCACAGCACATAGATGATTTGATTTTTGTAAGCGCAACTGCCCAGAAGATGAGTTAGTTTTGTTGATCTTCCACCTGTTACAGCCAATTCAGTACGAAAATCTGCGCAAAATGAAGGAAACTAATTCGCAAAGCAACGAAAAGCAAGAAATAGCCCGATCATGAGAAAAAAATATACGAGGACAGTAACTCATGGTGAAAGACGGATTATTCTCTATTCTGTTGAAATTCCATTCCAAGCAGGAAGAGGTAAACTGGCTGAGTCAGAAAGGGCAATCCAGAATTTCGAAAGACGTAGGTTTGATTAATTGGGAGATTCTTCAGCTGCAGCTAGAAAACAAGCAAGAAAATTGGAATAAATAAGGAGGTACGAGCAAGGATTCTGTAGAGCAGAAGCTGAGTGATGACCAAGAAAAATGACCTGCACGATTCCCCAAAAATAACCATGTCAATCTTCAATCTTTCTTTAGAATCACACTCTGACACTTCGGCACATTGTTAAGGATCGCCTCGAACATCATAACCATGCAGCTGGCAATGTGTAAAATAGTTTTAACCTATTAATTCCTTTGAACCCATAAAATTTTCAAGGTTATGACGGGTAATAAATGAGTGTAAAGCCTCCATGATGAGCCACAGATCGACCTGACTAGGTTGGCGAGTAGGCCTTAGCGTTCTGTCAGAACAGTCTAGGCCTTTTCGGCTTTGAAGTCGATATTGGCAGGACGTTGGGCGATAGGGAATAGAAGAACTTGCCGATCTCAGGTACCATTCAACACAAGGATTTTCATGAATTTAAGACATAATGGGATTAAAGGGCAGTTGAACATGGAGTCTGTAAAGCCTTAGCGTTCTTCCAGCTCTGAGCAACTTCAGGCTAGATAAGCTACCCATAGTTAGGCATAGATGGGGCATAAAAATATTTAAAATACGGAAATTTTTGACAAAATATCCAGCAACCAAACCCTGAAAAACTGACCCCGAGTCACGATGAACGGCTAAAAAACGAACACCATAAACCCACCACCATCTCTGCGGAGCGTCTTCGTCAGTGAATGTGTATGAGAGATCCACGTGTGCCTCGGCAAGACTGCGGAGAGCAAACGCGACGGGGAGCGGGGCTGAGGAGCAGCGCGTACGAGGGCGGAGCTGCGTCCCCCGGTGAGAGATGGTGATCAATCAGCAGCTGATCACCGATAGCCACACTAAATACAACATGAAATCAATAAACACACTTTCCACGCAGTTTTTTCCGCTCACCTGCAGGAAAAAGAAGAGTTTTCTGGATGCCCGCCTACGAATTCGGATGTGGCCCGGATTTCTCGAGAGGAAATCATTGTTTGGTGGATAAATGAGGGGGTGGCCGAGTCCACATGAGAAAAAGTGGGATGGATAGAAGAGTTCGGCACACAGAAACCTGCTCCTTAGGAGGGTCCCGTGTAAAAAATGATTAAATCCCAGAAATTGCGAAAGCTTTGGGATTTCCGGAAGCTGGGAGCTGACCTCTCCCCGTTTTTTCTCAGGAATTGCAACAACTTCGGAATTTGGATGAACCAATTTTCTTTCTGACACCAAACTTCCATGATGTTTGCTTGTAGATCCAGTGGAACCATGATTTTTGACATTGTTGACACGCTTCTGGCCGAAGCCCACGAAAAACAAATGAACAGATGGTATGAGTATATGCTCAATCATGTTAAATTTACGCTGGTAAGAAGTCAGTGAGCGTGTCAGTAAATCTAGCTGGTAAATCAGGTCAAAGGAAAAGATTACTGAGCAGAAAAGCAGTGAAAAAAGAAGAAATCAAAGAGAAATACAGCGAAAAAGGGGTTAGAGGAGGGAGGTGCTTTGGGCCACAAAATTCGTGAGCGATCACTGACAAATGGAAAAAAAAATAAGACAATGACATGAAGATTCGGAACGAACAGCAAGAGCGTAAAACTCAACAAATCTAATGCAGAAATCTTCGAAGCAGATTTGTAGGTAAAAGAGAAACGTTGCCGGATAACCTGTGGCAAGATAATAATGGAGAGAAAGAGAGAAACCATTTTTGAAAACAGACTTTTAATATGCAGTAGAGCGCCAAATTCCAGGTTTTTTTTCTTATTTTGGCCCAACTACTTTTTTTTGAAATTACGGATTTCCTCTTATTCTCATTATTACTATTCAGACATAAGAAACTAGTACTTTCTTTAAAAAAACGGAAAAAATGAAATGAAAACAACACTAAAATTGGCTCCAAGCCTCCCCTAGATCTGTAGAAGTCAAACGTATAAAATGACTGCTACCCACAGCATAGAACCCAACGATGCGCCAAGTTACATATAACATATGAGGAAAATGTTTGCCAATTAAAAATTGGTGAATTGGTATATTGAGATTTGATTTAGCGGTGGCTTCAGCACAAATTGAGCTGGGTCCTGTTCATCCAACTCGATACAAAAAAATCATCAGTAACAGTTGTCCGCTCATCAAATCGGTGTGCAAGCTGGCGCTTCGTTGGATTCTTGCCACAAAAAGAGCTGGCCACGAATGCATCATTGAAAATGACCGTGTTAACATGCTAAAATTCACCCATTACCTAGTAACCATCAACATATTTACCCAAATATGACGCTGCTTATACCTGGGCGCTATCCGTGAGTAACGATACCCATGTGTATGTCCTCTGCGACCACATACTTATGAATACAGCAAGTGTAGATTTGCCCATGAGCAGTACTTCCTACATTTTCGTAGGAACAATTCCAAATTTTAAGATATCAACATTAAATTTTCAACTAAGAAAATGATTAATTAAAGAGATCTATAGCGGCATGAATCGCTTCCAAACAAGCCAGCCTGCTTCCACTCCCTCTGCTGAGCGCAACCCGCAGCCCAAAACCAGGCTAACCATGGAAAAGAGAAACATTTCTGGGAGAGCAGCTGGAACTATGATCCCGTATGAAGAAAAAGCATGCAGCTGTTCCAGTGGCGAACATTTCGAGCTCATATCAAACGAACAAATTGATGCCATTTAGACGAGCACTGGCTCAATGCCGACTCAAAAATGCGGCGCCACAAGCTCCTTCTCCAGGACATCAATTCTCAGAAAGCAGACCTATTTCTGAGTCATCAACAAGCCAGTGACTAACTCCTACTTAGAAGTAACTTTAGCTTTTTAGTTGAGACCACAGTGTTTGGCAAAATCTGAAGCATCTCTGACTCACTCAAGAATCTGAAAAATCTCCGATGTCACACATGAATGAATATATCCGCAAAAATCTCAAGTATAACTCTTCAAGAATCTGTCATAGACAGCGAAATTAGTTACAGCATAATGAGACCATCACAAGAGCTAACAAAGAAACACCGGAGACGAAAATTGTTCAGCGTCAGACACCACAGCTGACGACGAAGAATGTGGAAAGATCTCTTCAGGATGAATGGATATTCATTTGACAATACTGATTCATTTAAGAAGTGGCAGTGGCAGGACTCATAAACGCTCAAGAGAAGGCTTTAGACTTCCCATTCAAACAGAACTAGCGATGTTCTCGAGGGAAATGTGATGTACCTTGGCATTTTTAGCACTACTTGTCAAGGCTGGCTTGTTGAAACAAATCGCTTGGACATGGAATGTTCTTGTGTACCTGGTGAAACCGCTCATGTATTTTACTCATGAATAAAGATTTTTATGAGTCCTTCAATGTTTCTTAAAACATGTAAAATTTCCTTTAACATTCGAAGCCAATGATAAAAAAAATAACATCAAACAAACATTTATAAGGAAATTCTATTCCGGCGATACAAAAACCAAAATAACATACTTAACAACAAAAGTTCGAAAATCGAACCGAGAAAAAAAAACGGTCTCATAATTGGGAGAAACAGTTTCGCGAGAACCAGTACGACATACTCAAAACAATTAGGATGAGAAAATATGGTACTATCATTCTTATGCCTTTAACAGGGCAGTCAGAATCAGCAGAAGGTCACTATACAGATTTCTAAATTTCTAGACAATTTCCAATTATGAGTGCTCTTTGGATAAGAGAAAAGTGATGCAACCGTTGGAGCTTAAAAGCTAACGTAACTGACTGGATAACGCCATTAGATGAAAATTAGCAAAATTTTGAACATTTAAAACTACATATCTACATTTAACAAATAACTACCCTTCCCATGTGGTGAACAATCATTGGTATGAGAACCAGCGTGAATATAATGTGAATGAATAGCCAATTTTAAGGAAAGAGGACAAGACGCATGCACAACAAACAGTTCTAAGGAACAGAGAAAGGGGTAAACACCCTACCAAGGTTTTTCAGGAACTATGCAATGAGAGATAAAAGGACTTGACCATGAAGAGTGAAGTAACCGCTGAAAAAATGCAAAAAATATATTTTCAAAGGACTCCACAATCCAGGAATAAAAACATATCTTCGTCCGCAACTCCTTTTTGCTTCAGAGGTAATTTGGACAAGACCAAAAACCTGATAAGGAGTGAGTTGATATTTTAAGGAAGATTTCAGATGTAACTCTTATCTCGCTCTCGGAAAACAAACTTCATAGGCTTGTTTACGAGGACAGAAACCAAAAATCAACTAAAACAACAGCCGTACTGGCCATCGGATATCCTGCATCACAGGCGTGACCGCTATAGCTCAAATTTAAGAAAACATTTTCCTTACATTTTGCAGGGTATTTCTGGTACCAGCCAAAAAAAACATTTACGTGCATCATACAAAAAACTTTTAGTTTTTTGGCAAACATAGGTGAAAACTAACCATGCTTAACCAGCCGTATTCAGAGACTATAACTACACCGATAGTGGGATAAGATTCCTAGCGACAGCGGCCCGGAAAGGTGTTTCTACAGGGAGTGACAAAGAACGAAATTCTCATCTAAACCTTCGTATGCACTAATAAATCGCAGAATAAATTAACAGAAATAATTGAATAGAGTAAAGGAAACAATTGTGTACATTAAGAAAGTGGAACTGAGTCAGAGACAATATCTAATGGTTTCCGAGACGATGAACCTCACCCATCCACACCCAGTGACCGCCACTAGTTCCTACAGAGATCTACGTCATAACATGTATAGTAACAAAATGAGGAACAAGAGCTTCCGGAAATGACACCAATTTCAACTGACCAGCAAGACTATATGATTTTTCTCCAGGATGGTTTCCCAATATAACTCATTAGAAAACACGGACATGAAAACTTGACGACGTCACTCCTTCACTTCAGCCTTTGGCTTTCCATTTGGAGGTTTCGGTCCACCGCGTTTAACAACTGAAATAGGTAAGTTACGAAACCATGAAAGGTGAAAGAACGGAGGAGTACTTAAATTCAACAAGAGTCGAGAAATGCTGTTATCTTGAATCTGTGTGTTAAAATTTCGCAGCACTGACAACAAATATTCCGATTTTGCCCACAATATTCAACAAAATTTCGCAAAATAGTAGGATAATGACGGTTCAAGTTCTTTAACCTTCACGGTCGGACTACTAAGAAAACTTACATAGATAGCTTTAACCTCGGGCGAGGTCAATTTAAATAAATGCACAAACACAAGCAGAAACTCACATGTTCTATTCGTTTTGTCCTTGAGCTTGGCTCTCTGTTGTGCCAGTGTCGCCTGTGGGATGACATTTACCACTGTTCCTACTGCTTTAGTTCTTCCTTCGCGGAATACCATTCTGGTTCCTCAAAAATGAACCGCTGTGAAAAGACTAACGATATAAATTTCATTACTATGCTTTATAGCGGTTACCTGGCCGTATATACTCAGGCAAACGAATGAACCTGAACATCACACGATCACGATCTCCAGTGCGCAACACCTCCTTGATAACACAGATTTCGGGAAAAATGAGTATGAAAGAGTTTAGAAATCATATTTTTCAAAGAACTGCTGTGAATCAGATATTTTCAGCGAGATATGCTTGCTGCCTTGAGAGAGCTCCAATCCGACTTAACTATTGCAATATAAAAAAGAATCAAAAATGAATTATGCGCATAAACAGCGACCATTGTGTGAAAAACGATTAGGAATGTAGCATGTTACTAGCATTTCTTTTGACCATGCATCAACAGCTTCAAAAAGTTTACAAAGCCTATATCTCAAGGTCACAATTAAGTAAATTACATGAGCTAACCTTAGTCATGCTGACAAGTGTTGCCGTCTGCCGTATTGATCCAATATGAAGCATTGCCTGATAGTTCGGTTTTATAGTGGTTGGATGATGCAATATCAATATCTGGAAGCACGTTTTTTTAATCAAAAATATATTTACAAGACCATTTTCGTGCCATATCCAGTGATTATTTTAGAAAAAAAATAAGAAGGTAGTCATTTAGATGTACCGCCACAAAGAAAAACATGACAGGGATTTGTTCTATGCTATCTGTTTCCTTGAAGGCATTCTTCACTTTCTACTCAAAAATAGTTCAAGTTAAAGAAAAACAACAACATACTTCTGCCTCAAACATCATACTCGACACCGGATTCATCCGCGGATCCAGCATAACCATTCCCTTCCGGACTTCACGTTTCGTGATTTTCCTGAACGAACATCATTGGTTTACCACTTTCTGTGATAGCCAGAAGAACGCAAATAAAGTACAAAGCGAGTTATATCAAAACTAAAAGAAATTTTAAAACAAACAAGTAAGGTACTTCACAACAAACAGCCTACTGGGGAAGCACACAATGAAAGATAGACTGACTTATTTCATAAACATCACAAAGCCAACCTCAAGGCAAATGAAGCCGTCTGCCCACAGCGAACACTCGATACTGGCATTCGCTTCCGGTGGATAGATTTCACGGGCAGGGGCACAAATTCTCCCACAGAATTGGGGCCAAGTAACAGAGTGTCGTTGACTTTGATGGTTCCAGAGAGTACTGTTCCCGAGACAACCGTACCCACACCTTCCACCCAGTACACATCATCGATCTGTAAAGGACGAAATGATATAGCTAGCAGAGAGCCAGAGCGAGCTTCTCCAATTATCGTCGAGACTACGGAACGACGCAACAGCGAAAAATAGCCTCACCACAAAATCTCACCTGGAAATGAGCCGGATCATTTTCACAAAGTGTCCGCCTCAGTGGAACGATGTTCAGGAACTGTCTAAGAAGATCAAGGTTGGTGCCTTCTACATTGGACACTTGGAAGATGGGGCAAACTCTAGAAAAAAAAACAATCAAAGCTTAAAACAATACCAACAAAACCAATAAGGCCAAAATATTAGCATAGATATAATCAAGCAAACTGCATAAAAATTGGCCCAATTTTACACTCAAGATAACCAGCACTCAAGATTACCGTTTACTTGGGAAATTCACAGCCGCATGAATCACATCGTTTGTATTTCGTACCATTACAGGGAGTTTTCGAGCACCGGCACCTTAACAACAAGTTTGATGTCTGTGAAGAAAAAATGAGTATCTAAAACACTCACTTTTGACTAGTCGCCCAATATTCTTCATGGTTTCTTCAAGAATTTGAGGTGGGCACATATCAATTTTCGTGACCTGAAGGGGAAATTGCTATATTTAATTCGGAAAAGATAACTCTGCGAAATGTTTATGTTGAAAAAGAACAGAACAACATTCAATAGATATAGATAATAAAATCTTCGTAAAATACTCACCACGATGAAAACCGGTACAGATAGTGAGAGAGCGAGTGACAAGTGCTCTTTTGTTGTGCCAATAATACCCATATTCGCACCGACCTAAACAAGTTATGAATAAAAAGTGACCGCGAACGTAAGCGAAATATCTGTGCTTGTCATCATGCTAACAGAAAACGAAGGAAAGGCTAACCATGAGCATGGTATAGTCAGGCATATGCCCTGTCATTCCAAATATCGTAGTTTTCAGGTACTTCTCATGTCCCGCCAGGTCGATGAAGGTTATCAGCTGAAAAGCATCGTAGATACGATAGCATCGTAGATGGTAACACGAAGCGAGCACATACCAATCAGAACAATAGCGCCAAGTTTCATGTAGAAAACTTCAACAAATTACCAGAAAAATCTACTCTGAAACCCAATAAAAGTGAATTATTCTTACCTTACTGCAGTCTCTGCTAATCTGCACCCAGTCAAGGTTATTGTTATGTGGATCCGGTTTATTAACCACTTCGCCATGAACGTCAAATCCAAGAATATCGTTACCTACGGACGATGTTCGCCCAGATTCAAATTCGTGTTTGTGCCTTAAATAATATGTTAACGTTATGCTCAAGGGAAAAACCCTTCCAATAACATCAGAAATGGAGGTGTAGTAGAAAGCAAGAAAATCTTTTACGTCTGCAAAGCACTTGAAAAGGAAATGAAGATGAAGTGTATTCACCTGAACAACTTGGTTCGTGCCAAGCCTCTTCCATCATCAAGGGCACTGTGAGTTAATACTCCAAGCAAAGTGGATTTCCCTGCGTCTACGTTTCCTACCACAGCAACTCGTACCTACAAAAACCATCTTAATTACATCATGCGAAGCTAACACAAATAATCTATTGAGGGTGTCTCTAATTGGATACTGTTCTCACCTCTATGAAATCCTCGCCTTTTGGAGGGTCTCTCACTAGCCACACTTCAGTAGACTTGCCACCATTGGTTCTTGTCTCCATCTTAGTACCTAAATATATTTATGTCCTAAGCAATAATCATTTTAAAAAAAAAGAGAAGGGAAGCACTGTATGGCATAAATACAGCTAGAAAGTGAAGGGACAAAGAAAGCCAGTTAATAAAATGAAACTTTAACAATCAAACAACATACCAACTGCTGGAATACTTGCGAGCGCTTTCACATGGTTAGCCACTGCAACTTCGAGATCCTTTGTTGGAATACCAGAGGCTACAAACAAAGGTATATGCAGTAATCATCTTGAAAGATATCGGTGTCAAACTCCACTAGTACAGTACTTTACCTGGTAACATAACAAAATGACCTCACCTTTACCGCCAAGCTCTATAGGGACACCTATCTCAATGACAGTCTCGCCTTCACCCTCCAGGAGCATCTTCCGGAGATGAATAATATACTGTTCAATCTAAAAAGATCTTGAATAGAAAAAGATACTGAGCACTTGAGGAAAAAAGGCACTTAGGCAGAACTATGTATACCTCTTCTGGTTTATTCCTGACCAGAAATAATGCATCAAGACCGCCGTCTTTAGCGTTGGCATCATCCTCGTCGGAATCTGCAAACTAGCGGCTACTATACAAAATATACCCAAGGACCATAAGGGAGATCCAACACTAAAACTACCAACACTTTGAAACAAAAAAAAACTGACCTGACTGTAAAGAAATAATACCAGAGGCAAATTGTCTTTCAAATGAGATTAAATGGAGAAAAGCAAGGAAGGACTGGTAACAAAATTTAGCCAAATGTGAGATTTCGTGCTAATAAACTGGGGATAAATCTACTCCAAATAAGGATTACAATTCGCAAGGACAATGAGAAAAGTTACACAGAATTTTCTTTTGCAGTAAAATAATGACTGCACACTGACAAGGACACCTACGAGTAAAACATGCTATGAAAAATGGAACCTAGAAGAGTTCTCTCACACAGAGGACTTACCCATAAATGAAATGAGTTCACAAAGCTCACTGGTGATGAGTGTAAACAAGGGAGAGAAGAAGAAGAAAGACTCGAATGACCGCTAAACAGGGACGTACCATATAGTCCAGCCAATCCCTCTGCTGTCTGTTTAGTCTTGACAGCTCGCCCATTCATATTTGCATGCTGCGGCGATGACTTCTCCTTGGGGGCATCAGTTGTAGTTGCGTCCAGTTTTGTCTTCTCTTGATCCAGTTTTGTCTCTGATATTCGATCCATCTATAAAACTAGTAATTCCAGACGACACCACCATGTTGTGTCGGAAGAAGAATGCTAAACGATTTACGAAGAACAAAACAACTTGAAAGGAGGTGCTTATAGGCATTCCCAATAAAATGAATATGACAGGTCGTGAGTGTGGAATTATGCAATCAGCAGAAAACAACAAAACGAACAAGATAAGACTAGATTCACGCTTAATCAGAAGGTTCACCAAGATTTACTGTCTTGTTTGTTTGTGAATGAACGAGGAACAAATCAGAATATATAATGGAGTTGAAATGAATGGTACAGGAATAGATCACCACAACACTACTACGGATATTACGAATTTATTACTAGTCATTCACTCTGCGAAGAGTTCAAGAAGAGCAATGAAACTAGCAAGAAAGGTGTTCCGAATCGGAAAAAGGAGATCCAGGGCCACATAGAGTTCTGTGGTGCTCATATACCCACATTTACTCGAAATAAGTAAGATGGCGAAAAAGTTCAGGTGCCAACACTACTAAACTGTATTTGTGTCTCATCACATGCAAAGATAATATGTTCAATGATAAGGGAAGAAAATGAATTTCTATCGCCCTGAATTTAAGTTTGAAATAAATAGGAGGAAATACGGAAAAAAAATGAATGAATGTGGTACCGAACTACAAAAGGAGATTAAAATGGCGAAAATATGTTCAAAAGCACGGAGCGATAATGGAAATGAATGAGTGGAAGTTCCAAGACTATATGAGAGGATTTGCCTCAGGCCCCGGAAATGTTGCACAACCGTGATTCAACAGAAGGTCGAGGTCATCAGAAGTGTACGCGGGTCTCGTGGAGACGAAAGGGGCGGGGACAACCGATGACATCATTTTAGAACTTATTGCACCATCTTTGCCACAGTTCCACTGCTAGTTAACTGTTAAACACTAGATAGTCCCACTGTGATTAAACACCAGCAGTTTTGGTGTTAATTCCGTGGAATGGCCGGGTAAATTGTGCATTTTTACTGCGCTTTGGGAGTAGATTCCTGTTAAAATTCGTGCGAGTAGTGCATTTTCAACGTTACTACCAGAAGTAGTTTAAATTGAAGATGAACTTCATGTTTTCTACCTGTATTCAGGGCAAATTCTTTCTATTTTTCCGCTCTATCACGTCAAACTAATGGAAATAAATAGTTACTTTGTAGAAGTTCATTTGACTTTGCAAAGTACGTAACGATGGTGAAATCACACACTGAAATTCTCTCAAACCAAATAGTAACCAGTAACTAGAGAAGAGACTATACTTCATCTATTCTTTATATTTGTAGTTTTCTGCAAGCAGTCCCTTTCCTATTCAACACACAATTCGAACAGATTTCATCATTTTGTGAGACGGTTGAATCATTACTGCGCCTTATCTACAGGTTTTTCATGGACCTACTGTTGGAGCAATGAAAGGTGAGAAAGAGGTAATCAGTGAAATCAGTTGACAAAGTTTCATGAAGTGAAAAAGGCTCCGAGAAATGTTCCCCATGGACATTGGAAAGGAACTTTCAAAGTTTGATGATGCCAGCTGCGCAGACAGGTGGTCTACATAAAAACACGTTGTCCTATTATGAAAACAACTATTTCTATAAACAGAACAAACTTCACTTGGAATTCCAGCTAATGTGACTAGATGGAAGTAGTAGGGATCCCAATTACTACTGAAGAAGAAAAAAACAAAAAGTTTATCAGAGAAGTGCTGCCAATCAGTTTTAGCCGTAACTTTGTTGGCAACACGAATCTGCGACTACAGTACGCAAAATTCACCTCCTGTCCTTCGCTGTAGTTTGTTGCTTCCAGCGATTCGTCAGAAGTTGTTGATCTGGTGCTTTTACCTTTTTAGAAATGTAACTTGGTGCTTGAAACCAATCAAGTCTAGTTAAAAAGAAAACAAAAAGTCGAGGTGGACTCCGTTTTCCAGACGCTGTTGCGAGAAAACTGAAGAAGTTGAGCTTTTCTTTTCGCTCCTTTTCTTTAGATTTTAACACTGAGTAATCCTGCAAGTTTTATCACAGAAGGACCTGCTACTAAAGGAACTGTATATACCAGATTCCATAAGTAAGTGACAGTGAGAGGTATTTCTCAGGTTTTTAAGACCTTTTGAAATCATAATATAGAAGAGTCAGACTTATAACCCAAGTTGTTGTCTTCATTTTGTAGTTTATCGATCGCATAACAACGTTTACTGCAGCGCGCTTCGCATACGGAACAAGTTACTGAAGTAACCCAAATGTTCAGCATTGATCGACGCATCTATAAGTCACCATGTTTCCAATCATCTCTTCTGTTATTTCCTTCCTATGTTCCATAATTTGTGCCATATTTTCAAGTAAAATCACCCAGCTCTTTTCAAGTAGCACAATCACTGGAAAACTCATGTAAATGGTTGCAATTTCAGGCTTTTGGCTTCAAATTAAATGGATGGCGCAGTGCAAGCAGCGGTAAGACAGAACATTAATGCTGCTGGTCTAGGCATTCAAAACATCCGTTCTGGTGTAGGAACTGTGGCGGTAGAGTTCTCAGCTTCATTAACAATTTACTATTTTATTTTAAAAAAATCTAGTTTGTTGTAAATAAGTCAAATTTTTCCAGGTTTATGTACGATTCTTTAATCTTACGGGTACTGATGTGGATGTGATTTGGATAAATGAAGAGGTGAGCTGTTGTTTATCTAAATTACCAGTTTTTTTTCTAAGGTATGGTTTTTAATTGTTTGGACTGATGTTTATCAAATACATACTTTGTTCTGCTCATTAGATCATTAGCTTTAACGCCGACCACTTTATCCTTTATTAATCATCCTGAAACCAAATGGCAACACAAGACGAGTTTTAGGGCCGAGGTATCCGCTATGGTCAGCTGAAGAAATCTCAATACCTTGATATCAACACGTACGAGGGCCATCCATGGATATTTCGAGAGTCTGGAGTCGGTGATCTACTTATAGGGCAACCAGGCCGGATATCGGTGAGGTATTTTTTTTGTGTTTGCATATTCCAATGTTCTCTCGATTCAATCCGGTTTTCCTCCACAGCTGGTGTTGCTATCGATTTGGTGACTAGTTTGCTGGGGTTGACGTATGTCACTCTTTATTGCCATCTGGAAAAAAAAGTAAAGGGAAGCGAGGGCAGCACAAAATTGCAGTTGTTTGTTCCAACACGGAAGGGACTACATGGGAGTGAAATCTAAAATTTCTTTCATTTTTGATGGTGTCAGCCACGTAGTTTCTATTATTGAGTTCATACCTCTATTCTGTGACCAAATAGCGTTAGAGAACTCGCATAGCACTCACAAGCGCATTTCTTTCGTGCACTTTCTCGGAGGGAACTGCTATGCACTAAATAATGTGCTTTTCCAGGTTTATTTCCCCAAACGTGAAAATATAAACGTGATAAGCCGAGTCTGCGTCCTCATCACTTTCCCATGTAAGATTTTTTCATAGTTTTTGGTGATGATCGTCTTTTGTTAACAAAACCTATGCACAGTTCGGAGAAGGATCTACAGCTTTTCAAGAATTTCAGTGATGTCGTTGCGTGACTGGGCTGTGCGTGCAGTTGCCAATTTGGTGGAAATCGCTCCGGATGCTTTATTGACTTTACCTATACCAGCTAGTCAAATAGTTAGTTTCCTTTTCTTTTGCTTTTTTTTAAAACTTTTACTGTTTTACATTCTTCGAAAAAAAAAACTTGAACAGTTTTGCTTGATCTGTCTCGTCGCTGCTGCTTCTACTGTGAGAGAGATTCTAGCGCGTAGTAGCTGTTTGACGATATCTCCTCACTGCTTTCGTCATTCAAGAAATGATTCGATTGTGAATGTCGATTTTTTTCTTCGCATTTTTGTTGTCCTAGATGGATATTTTCAGAGAGCAATACAAAACTTGTTAGTGCATCGGCTCCAATATGTGAGCATGTTTGAGCTGAATCCATTGGTGGGAAGACGTCTCCGAGCTACTGTCAGAAGATACATGAACGTGAGTCAGCCATGCAAAGAATGCCATCCATTCGTTCACCCGTTGATTAATTAATTCCATTGATTCATTCGTCCCATCACATTGAACCTGGATTTCATATGAATGTCGATGGAAGTGCTTCTTTTGCGGAATCTTGAAGCAGGCGACGCATTGGCGCCGCTCGCACTGAAGTCGCCGACGCAATACCAGATCAGGGTTTCGTTGACAGTTTTCCCTACTATTTGATGTAAACTTTCAAGAAAACTAACCGTATAACTGTCAAGAAAACCCTATGGTTTACTTTCACGGGCGGTGATGCCGGCGGAAGCGGCGTTGTCGCGCCGCGTATTCGCCGATTCCGCGAAAAACGCACTTCCATCGACGCTCACTGTATATAGAAGTCTTCAGCTCATTGCAGAAAATTAATTTCAGCCTTCGCCAGCACTTCCAGCCCCACGGCCCATGTTTGGTGAATATGATGATGATGAACATGATCATCCTGAAGACTTTGAAGAAAATCATGAATTCCGCTAGGAATGCGTTTGATTCGCTTGGAGGACGACTGCTGTGTATGATTCTCAGGTTTCTCCAATGTCCCAATCGTATTGAAGGTGCTCAACTAACGATCCCTAGTACTTCTTCTACGTGTATCATATTTTAGACTCTTGAATACATTGTACTTAGTTTTGATCACCAGTTCAGTACTCATCTCACTAGAGTTTATAGATTTTCAGTGCACTTCCCTTCTCATACTTTTGTTTTTCGGTGAAAAATCACGATACCCGATGTGAGAACGCCACGTGATGCGTAAGGAGCAGTAGTAGGGAAGCATTCCGTATGCTTCTCTGTGGCTAGGTATCACTTTATACGCTCTTTAATGATACTATACTTACCTCCTGATGATCACTTATGAAGCGGAGCAAGCTGTTCGTTTGTCTCGTCGCAGCTTTCTTATTGCACCTAACACTAATTAATCCGCTAGTTCCTTTATTGTGCTCACTGCCGCTGCTACTTTTCTTTCTTCGTGATTTAAGTGACTTATTGTTAGTTACTTTTCTCTAATTCATTCTCTATATCTCGAGAAATCATTCCGAATACGCTGAACAGCAATTGCCTTGTTTCGCTCATTGTCATGAGTACGATTTGTTTTCTTTTTCTTAATAGAATGCCAGAGATTATCGATTTGTACATATGTATATAACGAAGATATTATCATCTTTACCATTCTAAGCTTGATGCGAATTTGAATAAAGGAGCATATGCGTGATATATACACATATTCGGGTTTTAGAATAGTGTTAGTGCTGCAGTTATATAGGTTGTACTCTGTGACAAGTGGATAAATGAAAAATAGAGCAGAAGTTGTACAGAACAGTAATTCGACCGTCAGAAAATAGCGATTTGGATTATGCATGGTTTCAGGGGTTAGTCACCTTCTAAAAAATAGAAATGGACACATCCGGTAGTCAACAGTAGAGAGGAAGTGAACATATGCCAGGGTGTAGTGGTTGTGTTCACTAACGTTCACGGATGGCTCTACCAGCACTCCGAACTCTTCCGGCTGTTCTACCAGCACTCCGAACACTTCCGTGTGTCTACCATGAATCGACTATTATGGTTCCCGATGTGTTCGCTAACGTTCGACGAAGCTACGATCTCTTTAACTTCCCGATGTGTGATCCAGAAGCGGAGTCATCCGTAACAGAAGGTAGACACAACTAGCATACCCCCAGATGTGTCCATTTTGTGAGCAGGATGTGTCACACCGAAATTTGCCAGTTATAAGTTGCTCCCTTGAGTTGCCAGCTACACGGGCAAAGCGGGACCGTGCGCTAAGGTTATTTTGGAAAAAAGTGCTTCCAGAACAAAACTTCCAACTACAGTGCCGTAGATCCGCCTCGTCCTCAAGGCGCACCGCCTGAGATCACACGTGGCGTCCTGCTGGCGATCGAAACTCAACCGACTGGCTGCGGAAATGCTGCCAGCATGACGCCACGTGTGATCTCAGGCGGTGGGCCTTGAGGACGAGGCGGATCTACAGCACTGTACCTAGGTATTCATCTCTACAATGGACCCAAAACGCAGAAACATGAGCCGTAGTAGAGAAAAACACCAGTATTTTTTACAGCCGCTTAACAATAGGTATTTGGACAATAGGTATTAAACGAATTTTTAATTCATTATCGACATATTCGGATATAGGTAAAGCAATAACATTCCGAGGAAGACGAACTTGCCCATTAATTCGCACAGTGCCACTCTACTGGATTGAATGCAGTCCACCAGCAGAGAGGAAGGAGCAGTATCTTTTCACTATGAAGACGGAATTCTGAAGTGGCCACGTGAATGACAAGAATAGCCGAGACAAATGAAGGCGAAAAAAAAAAACAAATTAGGCAACTGGAAATGTAGTAGAAATTGTCTGAATCTGGCGGTGAGGTTCATGAATGTTACCAGGAGGGGTGTGTGATCCACTTTCTCCTCTGAACTGGAAGAATACTCTCGGTAAAAAGCGAGATATTTAGTCGTCTAGGTAATAAACCGTCTAAGTAAGACCAGGTGTGGTGAAAATGGGACTGCACACAGGACAGTGCCGTTGCATTCCGAGCAACACCATTTCTTTGCGGATCCGTATGAACCGCACGCCAACGCCGTTGCATCCGAGGTGACCTGCGGTGGTAGAGCAACACCATTTCTTTGCGGATCCGCATGAACTACACGACAATGCCGTTGCATCCGACGTGACCTGCGGTGGTGGAGCAACACCATTTCTTTGCGGATCCGCATGAACTACACGACAATGCCGTTGTCCGAGGTGACCTGCGGTGGTGGAGCAACACCATTTCTTTGCGGATCGCATGAACTACACGACAATGCCGTTGCATCCGAGGTGACCTGCGGTGGTGGAGCAACACCATTTCTTTGCGGATCCGCATGAACTACACGACAATGCCGTTGCATTTTGAGGAAACCTGCGGTGGTAGACAACACCATTTCTTTGCGGACCCGCATGAACTACACGACAATGCCGTTGCATCCGAGGTGACCTGCGGTGGTGGAGCAACACCATTTCTTTGCGGATCCGCATGAACTACACGACAATGCCGTTGTCCGAGGTGACCTGCGGTGGTGGAGCAACACCATTTCTTTGCGGATCGCATGAACTACACGACAATGCCGTTGCATCCGAGGTGACCTGCGGTGGTGGAGCAACACCATTTCTTTGCGGAGCCGCATCAACTACACGACAATGCCGTTGCATCCGAGGTGGCCTGCGGTGGTGGAGCAACACCATTTCTTTGCGGAGCCGCATCAACTACACGACAATGCCGTTGCATCCGAGGTGACCTGCGGTGGTGGAGCAACACCATTTCTTTGCGGAGCCGCATCAACTACACGACAATGCCGTTGCATCCGACTTTCATGTGCTTCTCCTGCGTAGACTGCGACAGTTCTCTCTCTCTCTCTCTCTCTCTCTCTCTCTCTCTCTCTCTCTCTCTACGTCCTGGGCAGCAAGCGAAGCACCTGAAGGAAGCAGACTAAAAAGGAAGCAAAGATACGATGGCTCGATCGAGTCAGAGAAGGCATAGAAACAAAGCAACTAAGTCGTAGGACGTCGAAGATCGAGGAGTCCGAGGACAGAAAAGGTGAGTAATCTGTATATATAAAAGTGAAAGTTTGTTTGTGTGTTTGTGTGTGTGTGTGTGTGTGTGTGTGTGTGTGTGTGTGTGTGTGTGTGTGTGTGTGTGTGTGTGTGTGTGTTTGTGTGTGTGTGTGTTTGTGTGTGTGTTCCGAATAGAAATCGCGGAGGATGAACCGATCGGGACCAAATTTTGCACGTAGGTTCTTTGGGTGCCGGCGGAGGTTATAGGCTACTTTGCACCTGAGATTATTGATTGATTTATCGATTATATCGATTTTATTGATTTTTCGCTCTTCTTGACCAGGTACTAGCGAGAACATGCCTACTGGGGTACCTCAATGCGCTGAGCACGAATATGACAACCATTTTGCGCCAATTTATCGATTTATTGATTTTATTGATTTTTCGCTCTTCTTGATCATGTACTAGCGAGAACATGCCTACTGGGGTACCTCAATGCGCTGAGCACGAATATGACAACCATTTTGCGCCAATTTATCGATTTATTGATTTTTCGCTCTTCTTGAACAGGGACTAGCGAGAACATGCCTACTGGGGTACCTCAATGCGCCGAGCACAAATATGATAACCATTTTGCGCCAACTTATCGATTTATTGATTTTATTGATTTTTCGCTCTTCTTGACCAGGGACTAGCGAGAACATGCATACTGGGGTACCTCGATGCGCTGAACACGAATACGACAACCATTTTGCACGAAATATTGATCTATTGATTTTATCGATTTTTCCCCATTTTCGCTCGGGGACGGACAAAGACATGTCTTCTTGGGTTTCTCAATGCGCTGAATAGGAACATGATAAACATTTTGCATGAAATATCGGTTTTTTGATTTTATTGGCTCTTCCGCCCAATGGAGTGGTGAAGACATCTCTCCTGGGGTTCCTCGATATGCTGAGTACGAATATGACAACCACTTTGTACGAATACGTCGATTCAATGTCACCGAAATAGCTTTGCTACCTCCACGCCCACAAATCGATGGGAAACGTCACCTGGGCTTCGCTAACATGCTGGTCACCAAAATTATGAAGGTTTTAATGAATTTGTCGATGATAGTAACTGGCCTCAGCAGTATGATGTAGCCAAGGTAATAAAACACCCGAGCGAAGCCGGGTACGGCAGCTAGTTTAAGATAAATTACTGTTTAGTTGGAGAAGAGTTTCATATTTACAGGGTGCGTGAAAAATATTGACCGCTTGAAATGGCTCGTGAAAACCTCAGTATTTCGCATAAATGTGACGAGTTTCTTCATAGCATACAGAAAACAATATGGCGAACAATATAAGACTATGTCTGTCTAATTTTGTCTCCACATTCGATAGCAGCTCTGCGGAAAACACAAGGGAAGACATAGGTGATGAGCCGTAGGGATCGTCGTGGACTTCATCCTTTGTTTCTTCTGAACGAGCCACATGCGACTCCGTACTGCGGTATGGTGTAGCACACGCAGGCTCCTTCACAGTGCACACGTGGTACGATCCAACGATTTGAAACTGGGGGAGTAAGGTGGGCAGTAACTTGGAACTGAATGGCTCGAGAATGGTTTCTAGTGCAACATTTCTTCGCTGTCTTTACGTTGTGAGCTAGAGAAAAATCTTCTCAGAAAAGGAACTGCCCACTTGTAAACCTATAATTGATCCTACTGGCAGTGCGCTTCCGCTGAGTACCATTTTTGGGCCATATGCTGACTTTGGCGCTTAAACGATAGAGAATGATAGGAACCTATTCTGCGCCGCTAACAAATATGGAAACAAAGTCGAATCATCGCACAGACAGGAGTACCTGATACTTTTCATTAGTGGATTTGTGGGTGGCTGAGCATATACTATTTCTTAGCACTGTTCAATTCCACAAAAGCTCCTCAGGAAAAAACTGTGAATCAAGTCGAAGATGACCTGCAACGTCGTAGTGAAGTCTTCTCCCGTCCTGTCTGTAGACAACTGGCGAAAATCGAAATAAAACGCATTGAACAAATGTATATCTTAGTTTCACATAGTTGTTGAGATTCTAGGCAACAGAATGGTCACACTTGGTTTTCTATCCAATTTCGATTTTCTATGTAATTCATGTGTCGCAAAAGGCGGTCAATACTTTTCACTCACCCTGTATATTGGATACGATGATTCATGAGCAAGCAATAGTTTTGTAGCTGTTCCATTCCGTTGTACTTGATAATTTGAAACTCCTCGAGTTTTTCCTTCACAGGAGATGTTTTGATTTTGATCACAATTACTTATCTCACGGATGAGTGACGAAAATCCCTTATAGAAGCCAATAGTGTTTTCGAAGTTGCTTCATGCTCTTGTTCTCGGCTCTTCGTTCTTTTATGTGTCTCGTGCTGTTGGTCCGGCCTTATTGGTCTCATTTTGTCTAGGCTTCACCCCAATTCTGATTGTCGGATAAATCTCATGAGTACTTCTTGCGTTGAGCCTACCGATGGTACACCAGTAAATACGTTATCTTAGATTTGCCTATATGAGTCAAAGTGATACTGCAGCAATTGAAGATTTGAGCCAGGGAAAGGGAAGAGGCACACCCACTGTGTGGTCATGGATGTACACCTATTCTATCGAAGATCTAAATAAATTCAACAATGCAGGAATTCATAGATGACCAGAAGATTTCACGTTGAGATGAGCCCCACTCAGTGGAGTCACTCGAAAACGTAGCAGTTCTAATCTTTTCACAGGATCCGTTTTGCTTCAGCGCTATCACTCCACAGGTGATTCTGTTTATATGCCCTTCTGCATCGCCACATATGGTGCGATCGTGTCGCCAGATTCACTCTCACTCACAAGTTTTGATAAGAAGACGTCGCGTTGCCGAAACGCGACGTCTTCACGTGAACGCTGTTCTCCCACCGGCACCTATATAATCACCGCTGGACTCCCCGGATCTTTATTACATCATGGTCTCAGCCGAGCCGGAGACCAAGGGAAGCACCGTGGCCATCATCGGATGCGGCCTCATGGGCACTGGCATTGCACAGGCTGGTTTTTCGAAAAGTAATTCTTAGAAAATTTTTATTCTCCTATTTTATTTTTTTTTGCTACAGAGCAATTGAGGACATTGCATATGACCAAATTGATTTTGGATGAAATTCTATTGGCGACAGCATGCTAGAACAGTGGTGTAGGATTCGTAACCGCGTAAAGCGGGGTAGCTAACCAACTCTGACTTCCTACGCATCTTAACATCACCTAATCTGCCGGATAGCCAACCAAACTTGCCATAGTACGGATAAATTTCCAAGGCCGAGCAAACGCTCACTGGTTCTTCGCC